>JACTOM010000416.1:124263-157893 GCA_015832385.1 Elymnias hypermnestra | reverse complement strand
CTCCACATAGTTTTAAGAAGTATGTTAAAAATGTCCTAATAAAAAAGGCATATTATAATGTGGAAGATTATTTAAGCGACAAAGATGTTTGGACATGATTCCAGTTGCATATGAGGGCTAAACACATTGTAACCTACAAAAAAAGCTATGTTAAAAGGAGTAAGGAGTCTTCTCAGCGGAATCAACATTCCGAACCGGTGGTAGATTTGTTACCAACGGACAGACTACTGACGATTCAAAAGTGCTTTTTGAGCCTACTTGAATAAAGAATATTTTGATTTTGATTTTAAATTTTGGGTGTGAAGGAACCCTCGTAGTGCGATTCTAAGTAGTTTTTTTTTAATTATCATCAGTTGCACATTGTTGTAATATATGGATGAAACTGTATTGAACAATTCAAAAAATGCTGTAAAAGTCTATTAGAATGAAGAATATTTGAAATTGATTTATATGTAATTTTATTAATATAACAGTTGCTGTTAAAAAGAATACCTAGAGTTTTTTAATAGAACAAACCTCATATCTATAAATAATGCTCAGTTGAGCAGTAATTGGATGTGCACTGATATTTCACTGTAATATTATATTTTAAAATCTTTATTATGAAGGAGTTGAACAAATTTAGTGCCCTGTCTTTTGATGAACCTTATCAAGTAAATAAATAAACCTTCGAAACTTATATATAGCCAGTGGTAGATTTATTATCATTGACGATTTAAAAAAGCTCCTTACTTGACCTTATGCAAACCTAACTCTGAAAAATATACATCCAACAAATACAGATATATACTCAGCACAGTAAATGATTTTTAGATCTTTATTAGTTTAACTTAAAAAGTCATCCGATTATCATTGTTTCTTATATTATAATTAAATATAAGTGAATACTTTGCAAGACAAAATTTATATCAGCTGCCTTGCTCTAATGAAGTATACAACATCACACTTGGGAAATAAGCAATTTGAAGCATTGCAATGAGTTATGACAAAGGAAACCTAAGTTTGAAACAGCCTCATATTAAAAAATGTTTTATATTTCAGAAATATAACAGAAAACTCAAAGGGTAACCGATTGTATGATCCCAGTCAAGACCCAGTACTGAATGAGTTTAAAAGGGAGAACCTTATACACAGACAGGCGCAAGCGGCTGTCGTTGATGGCATTAAAAAACTAAAGGATCTGAATATACCAACAAAGAGGTAATCATTATTGTCAACCCTTAGGTAATGCCATTTTACTAAACTTTAAATTTCGTTTTTTATGTATTTTCGAGCTAAAATACCAAATATGCCCAATTACTTTAGTAATAATACATAGACAGAGAGAGACATGTATTAACTTTTGCTGATACAAAATAAAGACCACAGTTACATTTTCACAAGGCCAGTGTTAATTTTAATGTTTTCAGAATTTGTATTCAGAATTCAAGTAAATGCCAACCCTGGCATAACAAAAGTGAGGGTACTTAAAAAATATACATACCAAGTAATTTTTTGTTTTGTTTTGGTTTGGTTATATATAGGTAATTTTACATGTCTGAACCTGTTGAGACATTAAAATTGCACAATTAAATTAAAATAATTGATAGGGTAGGTTTTGTAAAGGTTAAATAAAGGTCAAGAACACTTTCTATATGTGTACATGTTTGCTTGTTTGTTCCTTTTTGTTTGTATAATAACAACTTCTATTAAAATTAACAATTTCTTATTTGTTTATGTAACACAAAAAAATCATCAAAATCTGTTTAGATGTTTAGGATTTCAACCATATATGAAACAGCTGAAAAAGGAACACTCGTTTACTATTCAACTGCTTGATTTGAAATTTAGCAAAATGGGTTTGCACAATTCCCAATGGATTGTGAAGTTGTTTAATATTTAGGTCTGATTATGTATTTTGATGTGTATATAGACCTGATGATTATTTTGCTGAGATGGCAAAGTCTGACGAGCACATGCAGAAGGTGAGGAAGAACCTGATGTCCAAACAAGCGGCACAAGCCCGCACTGAAAAGGTTCGGCAGCTGAGGGAACAGAAGAAGATAGCTAAGAGAGTCCAGGTGAGAAACCTATTAGAACTGCATCATCCATTATAGACATTCGAATTTAGCAATACCTCGGTTTTTTAAGCAATGTAGAAGGTCAATAACTGTGAATTTACTCATATTATACTTAAATGACTGGACAGATTTTGATGAAATTTTTTATTTTCATTCATGTGTATATATACAGAATTTTATTTTGCACAAGCTTGACTGATCTCACGTTGTGGTTTAATTAACGCGATACCATCTGAGACAGTATCTATCTCATGGTTTACAGGTACTACAAATTTAGGAACTTCTAATGCTTCTTCTCGGATTAGAGTGATACCATCATAGATTGTATCTAACTCATTGATTAAGAGTATCACAAATTTAGGAACTTGAAATTCTTAACTTGAAATTAACTAAACTTGAAATTAATAAGATTAGAGTGATACCATCTTAGACAGTACTAGAATCATTGTATTACATGTGCCACAAATTTGTTCGCGTTAAGAAACCAGCGAGTCATCATTCTAGCCTCACCCTCTTACCAATCAAATCTTTCTTCAACTGGTCACTGTGAACTTGACCTTGAAATTTGAAAAGATTTAATTGGTTAGGGAGCAATACTAGAAAGATGACTCACTGCATTCTTAACGCGAACAAACTGTAGTGATGCCTATTAGCAAATTAGCATGATACCATCTTAAACAGTACCTAACTTATTTTTTTATACATATAAACACAAAATTAGGAACTTGTGATGCTGCTTACCAGATTAGCATGACACTATCCTAGACTGTAACTAACTCATTGTTTTATGAGCACTACAATTGTATATATTAATACAAGATTTGTACCATAAAGATTACAGTCCAAAGTATTTATATATCAATGTTGTAAATTTCTAGATCGATACAAAATTGAAACAAGCAGCAGACAAGAAGGAAATGTTGGAAAAACTGAAAAGGGTTCGGAAAGGAAAATCCACTGACTTAGATTTCCTTGATGATAACAAGAGTAAAAATACAGGGAAAGGGAAACCTAAAAATGTTAGAGTGAACAAGAAAAGGGCCATGAAGGACAGTAAATTTGGTTTTGGTGGCAAGAAGAAGGGGTCCAAGTTAAATACGAGGGAGTCCTCGAACCAAATGGATGGGTTTAACAGCTCAGCGAAGAAGAAACCATTTAATTACAAATCTAAATCCTTCAAACCTAACAAGAAGAATCAGAGACCTGGAAAATCGAAGAGAAGAAACGCCAAGAGATAAAGAAGATTAGAACAATAGAAAAATGATTGAAATAAATATATTTTAACATAACAGCCTTATTGTTTTATCACTTTATTATTAATGCCATCGAAATTAAAAAGAACAACTTTGCTGCTGCAGCACCATCTTTGTTTTGATAGTCCTAAACCTAGATCATTAAAACATAATAAAATTATTTCAGCTCATAATTGGAGCTTTAAAGGCCGTCACGGAGATGTGCTCGGCCTATTACAGTGACCGGGACTTCACCGACCCGTCGGCCAAAGCCCTCAGGAGCATAATCGCCATACAAAACGCTCTAGGCCATTGAAATCCCACACTGTCGGCACTGCGGGGACAAAGTCTCAGATGTTCGGGAGAGAAGAACAGCACCGTGTGAAATTGAGAGGGAACACCAGAAGGCCGTGCCCACTACGTTAGCGTGCCCTAGCCCTAAATTCATCCGCACATCTAAGATGTGCGAGAGCATCGGCCCGGGTAATGAGGCACAGTCTCGAGGCCTGTACTACTAGCAATAGTCTAGTGAAGACACTCCCTCTAATAAAATGATTTCTCTGTAGATATTACTACTAACGACATTAACGATAAAAGAATCGCTGCTACTATAGAGTCACCTTTGTTTTCATAGCAGATACTTAATTAGGTTATTTACCAGGTTAATAAATAGAAATCTTAACAAAAAAAGAACCGCCTTCAAAACTAACTCACAAATATATTAATATGCTCTAAAAAGTAAGAAATAATTGCGTATTTTTATATTCGGAGTCGGTGTTATTATTTTGCCATCCCGCTATCACCAGTCTTTTATATGGTGATCGAGCACAACACTAACAAGCAAAAGTTCCCCCCTAGACTCTGCTACCACCGCTTCACACATAATTCACCTTTCAAATATTGCAATGCAGCAACAAACGTAAGATAATTGCCATTTGATTACAGACAGTAATATATTCTAGCATGAATCGCACCCTCACTGTAAGCCATTGAGGAGTTCCATTGATCTTGATATTTAACTACGNCTTGAAGTATATCCTTTCTAATAAAAAAAAATCATCGAAATCGGTTGGAGTGATCTTGAGTTATTCGTCCATTTGTCGCGCACATGCTTACGCAAATTTAAGACATCCGGTTTTGTCATGGATGCCAGCATCAGAACTGGTTTAAAATAACTGCTAACAGGAATCAAGCTGAGGCTCAACAGTGCCTACATTCGCTCGCGGTTGACGTATGCGGCCCCCTCCTGGTCATCCAGAAAAAGTGCCTTCGCATGATCCTAGGCGAGCCGAGGTATGTCAGGAATGACGTGCTGCACACCAACACGAGGACGCCCACCATGGAGGGATTCGTGTGCTCACTCGGTCGGCGTATGTTCGCACGTGCGGACCAGGGCATACACTTAATGCCAATCGATCCAGGCGAAGAAAGTGACATGAATGAGGACGACTACACCGGACAAGACACCACCAGGATTTGACAACATCAACAGGACTTACCACAAGGCCCCAGCCCTACGGGCTAAATTTATCCGCACATTAATCTGTGCGATAGCATCGGCCCGCCCGCACCACTAGTCTCTAGTGAAGACAACACCCCTCACCCCCCCTCCCTACAAGAAAAGTTATTTACCGGGATAAAAATTTCTTCTGTGTAGACGATATTACTACTAACGCCATTAATGTTAAAAGAATCTCTGCTGCTACAGCGCCACCTTAATGGAAATATCTGTCGTAAAGCCAAGTTATTTACTCATCATTTTCTTGCCCTTACCCCACTAGGTGAGCTCGGCACAGCAAGTTTCCTTTCGCCACTTCAAGCTATCCGCTGTTATTTCTACATTCACACCCTTTACATACGTATCCTCTTTTACACATCCACACTTTTTATGGTCGCCCTCCCCTGGCCCTGCCGCTTACCATCATATTTAGGGCCCTCTTGTCAGCCAGACAATATTAAATTAAATAAAGTCATAAGAGTACAATTAAGCAGGAGCCCATTAACGTCCCACAGCTGGGCGCAGGCCTCCTCACTCATATTTAGAGCATAGACCCACCACGCTGCTCCACTGGGGATTGGCAGGCATAGTACACAAGTGCACTCTCTATTCCTTCACTCTCATAGTCCGATGTGACGGGTATTCGAGACGACCGAAGAGAGATCAGGAGCAGGACCGACAGCTTAACGTGCTCTCCAAGGCACGGGGGTGGATCACACCGTCAACTTCCCAACTTTGGGCAAATATTGAAAAAACTCAATATTGATTTATGACTTGCCCCGACCCAGGACCTTATGTCTGTAGTCGAACATGCTAACCACTAGACCAATGAGGCAGTATTCATAGGAGAGGCGGTCTTATTAGAAATAAAACCTCGTTATTTACATGTGGGATAGAAATAAAGGCGAGGTATACATATAAATGGTATATATTGAATACAGTCTACCATTTTCCTTTGCCCTTGCCCTTTTTCTTCTGCTGTTGCTTTCTTTGCCAGGCGTTGTCGCCTGACTTTACTTCTACTCGAGGGCTCTTGGCAGCGGCCGCTGCGCTCGGGGTTTGTTTACTCATATCACTGTAAGAAAAAAGGTATATTAAGTATTGAATACAATTGAGGCATCACGTTCCGGTATGTAATACGTGTCGTCGTTGTGTTAAAGTATTTTGAAATTAAACTTTAGGCACGTGTGGGTAAATTTTGACAGATGAAACGCATGATTAGCGTCACGAAGATGTGCAGCGTTTTTTATGTTAATTCGTTTGAAAGTTAGGTAGTTTTAATATTTAGAAAAAATACTTGGCATTTTTATTTACAATTCGTCATATGAGATTAAAGGTCAGGTAAGTGGCAGCCCATTATCGTCCCACTGCTGGGCACAGGCCTCCTCATTCATAGGAGAGAGGGTTTTTAGAGCATTGATAGTGAGCGTGGTGGGCGCTGCTCCACTACGAATTGATAGGGATAGTAAATAAGTGCACTCTATATTATTTCACTCTCATAGTCCAATGTGACGGGAATCCGACACGATCGGAGAGAGTGAAGGCGACGGCTTAACGTGCTCTCCGAGGCACGGGGGTAAATCACGGGCAAATATTGTGAAAACTCAATATCGATTTCGAATTGGCCCGACCCGGGACTCGAACCCAGGACCTCATGTCTGCAGCCGAGCCTAACCTTTTTCCCTCCCTCTAAGTCTCGGAAATCTAAAGCTTTAGATTTGTATGAATATAAACAAGAATTAAAAATTAATTTGCCAAAGAAGTTCCACTTCTAACATGTGTTCTTTATACGCACGCACTTTTAATTTGTTTTCATTTTATCTTTTGAACAGCTGTACTATTATTGAAGGGATTTTCTTAGACTTGATAACCAGTGGAATTCAAAACGTATACATGTTGGTAGAAAGACTAGTTTTTTTTTTAAATCTATTATTGTCGCTGGAAAATGCGACCGCAGCAAAATAAAACTAACCCAATAAAAATCGTTATTATTGAAGGTTAGGTTAGTTTTTTTTTATTTTTTGTCACTGGAAAACGCTACCAAAGCAAAAATACCAACTTAACCATAAAAATCGACATTTTTAAGGGTAAGCTATTTTATTTAGACTTTTACTCCGCTGGAAAATGCGAAAGTACCATAAAAAACGTAACCTAACCTCAAAAATCGACATTTCTTAATATCAGGTCAGGGTTTTGTTTCTTTTTCGCTGGGAAACGCAACTGAAGCAAAAATACCAACGTAACCAAAAAACCGTCATTTTTAAGGGGAGGCTAGTTTATGTAGCCCTTTATTCCGCTGGGAAATACCACAGTACCATAAAAAACGTAATCTAACCTCAAAAATCGACATTTCTTAATGCTATTAAGTTAGGTTTGTTTTTTTAAAATTTTTTTCGTTGGGAAACGCCACCGAATCAAAAACAGCAACTCAACCATAAAAATAGTTTTTTTTTAAGGATAAGATAATTTAGGTTAGTTTATTTAGGCTTTTATTGTCCTTGGAAAACGCCACTTAAAAATTGTCATGTTCGTAGTTGCGGTGGCATTACGTAAGTATCAAATATTGGAGCAAAGGATTTCTTCTCAATATACTCACTATTGGTCCACGGCGTTGGTGGTCATCCCCTGGCTGCCCTTGATGACGTCACGACGTATACCGCGACGCTTGCGGTACGCAGTGCGCTCGTACTTCGGCAACCATCTGAAAGTGTACCATCATATTATATATAAGCGACTTCATCCGAGTTGAAAGAGCGCAGAACGCTTTGTTAAAAGTAATGGCACCTAAAGATTTCTATACTCTGCGATATCCTCACTGTGAGGAAATTATATGTCCTTCACACAGTAATTTTTTTCTTCGCTGTGATATACTTTTAGGTACGGAGTGTGGGACTCGCTGTTTCCAGAATACCCACTAAAACCCAGCGGAGCCCTCTGCATTTAAAATAGGGGGCCAGAAGATCGCAAAAGCATTCGACTCCGATGGCACCCCAGATGCACTCTACAAAAGGCTCATTCAAGTAAGGAATAGCAGGCGGGCAAACGCAAGCCTCCTGTTCCCTATCCTTCTATGATTGGGACGAGAGGAATTACCCGCAGCGTCGCGTTCTCTCCCCAGCGCCTCTTTCTGTAAGATGACAGTCTCACAGAAGGGAGCAACCGCCCTCCATCCCACTTCGCTGCCGATCATTATGTTAATTATTTTCGGCAGCGAAAGGTCACTTCCAATTGTGGACATTAAGAGATGCCGCTGTGGCCTCCACGGGACACTGCGCCACCGTATGGAGCGCCGTATCGACGAGAGCTCCACATTCGAGACAGGCAGGTGAATCGCGCCCCACAATCTGGTGCAGGTATTTCCCGAAGCATCCGTGCCCAATAAACACCTGCACCAATCTGAAGGATAGCGAACCGCGCCTTCTCGAAAGCCAGCCGTCTAAAACGGGCCCCATCGAACTTTCAAACAGTAAGTACTCCGTCGACACAGACGATTTCCTTATAACTCAAGTCTTTTATTATAAAATCGCATAAATAAGTCTTAAAATTTACCCCTTAAATATTGACGCTTGTAAAAATATTATCATTACCTGGCTTATAGAACAATTTGACGGCCTCGCTGGCGCAGTGGTGCGAGTATTCGCTTTGCTAGGGGAGGTCCCGGGTTCGATCCCCGGTAGGACGAATTTAGGAAATTGTATGTTCTCATTTGTCTGAGTCTGGACTCGTGGGAGGCTTCGGTCGTGGCTAGTCACCACCCTACCAGCAAAAATGTACCGCCTAACAAAGAGATTTGTGTTCCGGTACGATGCTGTGTAGAAACCGTAAGGGTATATTGCCTCTTAACAGATTAGCGCGCTTCCATCTTAGACTGTATCATCACTTACCATCAGGTGAGATCACAGTCAAGCGCTAATCTGTCAGCAATAAAAATAACAATCTTATAATGATGAAACATGAATGAAATAAACACGAATTAACCTCTAACACACACGCACGCACGCACACGCAACCACACGCACATACACAAATACGCACGAACACCTATACATTAATTTAAAACTTAATGTAAATTTTGTTCCTAATAATTTTTTTTTTTATTTTTAATTACGACTCACTGGCTCATCACGATTCCTTCGAAACTATTGTAACAGCTTTTATAAAAACAAAGATACTCTTTTACGATACAAATTCAACGACAAATACAAACTATTTAAAATATTATATGGCAATTTGTGTAATCCGTAAATGGCCTTATTTTAAGTAAAAAAGTATCTTATGTAACCGTTTGTTAAAACGCTGTTGGATTATCAATAAATAAAAAAAACACTAAGTAGATATTTTTAATTGAAACAACATCATTTTTGCTGGTTTCAATATGAATTTGTAATATAAGTAAATATAGACTATTAAGCAGTTATATATTATTTATTCCAACGAGAAAAGATTGTTCAGAAAGGATAGAGCCCATGAGCAGTATATAAATAATTAAAAATATAAAAAGTGTAATTTAAATTACCAAATGTTAAATTGTAATGCTTCTTATCCCTACTTCTAAGCAACAAATAAAATTAAAACAGTGAAATATGTATGTTAATTTAAATAAAAATTTGTTTCCTGGTGGAAAAATTATAGCAATCGCCTATAGAAGTAATTACTCATAAACTTTGACAGGCGTTAGGACAAAAATATTCACATAAATGTCAGGTGACGAATTGAACAATAGTGTCATTTAAATCATCGAATGTTCGACAAACAAAATAACTACATCTTCTTTTAAACCACAACATTCTCTTATCACACTATTTCTTACTCTGTCACTCAGTTTTAATCCACTCATACTTCTCAACGCTCTCATCTCTACCGCATTTATTCTACTTTTGTGATACTTCTGCCACACCCATCTTTCACTACCATACATAAGTGTTGGCACCAACACTCCAGCATGGCTATTCATAAAGGCGTGCAGAGCACCATTTACCATATTCCCTGCATTTACTCTCCTTTCAATATCACTTTCACATGTTCCATCTTTTGTAAATTTAGATCCCAAGTATACAAATTCTTTCACCTCTTCCACTTGTTCCCCATCTATCAAAATATTGCCATTCATCATAGATTCATCTCGTTCAAAAAGCATAACTTNTGTTCCACTAAGGAAATTTGCATATTTAATGAAAAAAGTAGAATCTCCAAATTGTTTAGTATGTAGTACACCGGAAGATGTGCAACATTTCTTAATGGAATGTGTTCGGATCAGCGGTATGAGAGAACAAGCCTGGTCACTACTTAATATAAATAAATATGATATTGGTTACATTAATAGCATTCTTGCTGAACCAAATTCTGGGGCAGCTAGAACTATATTTAAGTTTTATATATCTTGTGTTAAATTGTTTAATATATAATTAGTTAAGTAACATATTTAGTTTTTAAGAGTATATATGGATAGCTTGTGATTAGTAATCAAGAACAAGGAACAATAGGGCTGACATGTATGTAAATTACAAAAGCCCTGACAATAAATAAAGATTAAAAAAGAATATGTGTGATTTCTATCATAAATGTCTCAAAAACAACAATATTAAAACCGTGATACATTTGTGTTTATTTCATAACTAGCAATGCCCCTTGGCTTCACCCGTGAGGATACCGATCTTGTTGCCGTGGAAAGTCTACTAAGTCAGACTATACATTTATTTAATTTAACTTAAGTTTTTAATAACTTCCCTTCAGGTTATTAAAGACAGACATTCTATCTAATCAAAATACAGATTTTACTTTACAACAAATACATATCTATCTGATACATTTTTTAATTCAAGACATCATTTACGTTGACAGTACGACCTTAGTAAATTTAACAATTCTCTAAATTTAACAGGTATTGAAAGTATTTTTCAAATCGCTCCTGTAATTTTTATATTGATTATCAAAAATGATTAAAAAAATCAAAATGCAAAACTTTCTTCATTAACTAGAGAAGAGATTTATTTGCAATACTTTATGGATTAAGAGCTTCTCTATACACATTTGACACTCTGGAGTTTGACGAAGGGATATATGACATTTTTAAATTCGTTATATCTTTTGAATGGAATGCCCGATTTTAATAATTTAAAATGTATTTGAGTTCTATTGAAACAGTCTTCAATAAAATATTATATAATTTAATAGGTTAGGGATTAATACAGATATATGAATAATATGGTTTTGGCACTTTTATTGACTTTTAAAATGTAAAAAAGTACTTATAGTGGCATAACTACAATAATTGGACATATTAGAACATTTATTTGTTCTACCTTCAATAGTTTTCGCAGATTATTTGTGTCACATCTTGGGTTACATTAATGTATTTTTATTAGGGGTTCGTATTTTTTTGAGAAAGCAATATAGCCTGTGTCGTTCAGTGAATATGCAGCTTTATAATGGTTAAAGTCAAAGTACAAATATCTTTATTCAAGTAGGCCTATTACAGCACTTATGAATCGTCAAATATATTTTTTTTTCATAAAATATTTAAATGAATGACTGTTGATAACATCAAAGAACGACTTACAAACTAAATTCACGAGGGTTCCTTCGCATCCTGTTCTGAGTAGAGCCCACAAACAAACTCAGTCGGGTGTACGTTTTTGTTTATGTCATCATTATTACAATATATATTTATATATCACATTTATAACACGCTTTTTTTTGTCTTCTAAGAATTCTTTCAAATTATAATTTGTAGCCTACTAGAATTTACAGCAATTTTATTTTTATTTCTTAAGTTATATGAGGTGCATTCACTTTTTTTCCTAAAAGAGTCACTATTTTTATAGACATACAGCAAGTCTTCTAATATAGTGGTGAAAACAATTTTGAAATCGGTCCAGTATTAATTGCATGAAAACATACATACATACTTACAAATCACAAATGTTTGCTTTTTATAATATTAGTTTAGAAAATTCGTTTCCTGACGTAATAATTATAGCATTAGTCTATTGAAGTATTTGCTCATATATTTTGTCAGGTGTAATTTTGTCAGATACTGATAAATAAGTAGTGTGGTGGATATAAGCCCCAAACACTTCTACGCCTCGGAAAATATCTGTCCAGAAATAATAATTTACGATCTACCCACATAAGTAAGTAAGTAGCAGTCCATTAACGTCCCACAGTTGGGCACAGGCCTCCTCACTCATATGAGAGAGGGTGTTTAGAGCATAGACCCACCACGCTGCTCCACTGCGGACTGCCAGGCATAGTACACAACAAGTGCACTCTCTATTCTTTCACTCTCATAGTCCGAAGTGACGGGAATCCGACACAATCGGAGAGAGATCAGGCGCAGGACCGACGGCTTAACGTACTCTCCGAGGCACGGGGGTGGATCACACAGACAACTTCCCAACTTCGAGCAAATATTGAGAAAATCGTAATAGAAAACTCAATGTTGATTTTTGAATTGGCCCGACCCGGGACTCGAACCCAGGACCTCATGTCTGTAGTTGAACATGCTAACCACTAGACCAATGAGGCAGTTTCTACCCACATAAAGAATGTTAATTTATTATAAATTGAATTAGCAAATAAGTAAAAACGATATTTTTATGCAAATGTTAGAAACATTTTGATATTTACCTCTCCGGGTCTGGTGGTCTGGACAGGTCTGCGTTGGGCGGCAACTTGGTCTTGCGTTTGCGTTTGGCCTTCGTTTTTTGACCTAACTCAGAACCTGGAGTCCTGTAAATTATTTTAATGAAAATTAGGTTAGGCGCTCTGTTATCGTGTATTTAGTGGATATTGAATGAGACCGAGCCGTCACGTTCGACTATGTAAAGCTTGACAATCGATCTGTCACTACTACATTATTCAATTATTATTATTATGGACAATAATTTATAGACGATTATAGTTAAATATATTGTAAATGTTTCTTTACATGAAAAAAAAATCGATTTTAGTAATGACAATGATTTCCGATTTTTTTTTTGTAAATAAAATAAGATAATGTATATAACATACCCAGGTGATTGTTCCTGTTTGTTCTGGACTGTTTTCTTCACGACCTTCGCGCCCATCATCCACTTGGACGACTCCAGAGCGTCCACGTCGATTTTACCCTGAAATTTTTTTGTGTTATAATTAAGTGTTGGTCTGTTATTACTGATGGTAAATGACAATAGTGTCTTGAGACTGTATTGTCACTTACCATTTGTTGAATGCAGGTTAGCAGGCTGCATGTAACTCAGAATTGCTCAAAATATTAAAAAATAAATAAATTGTGTTATGCTAGTTAGTTTGTATAGATTTATATGTGTAAACGCGAGCACGTGTTCGTGTGTTTGGATACGTGCGGGTAGATGTGTGTGTGTGTGTGTGTGTGTGTGTGTGTGTGTGAGAAGATATGTTTGTGTGTGTGGATGCATCTGTGGATGCGTACGTGTAGATGTGTGTATGTGCATGTAGAAGTGTATGTGTCTAGATGTATGTGTGAATGCGTGTAATGAAGCGTGAGTGTTCGTGGATACCTGTGTGTGGACGCGTGTGTTCCTGAATGAGTGGGTGATTGTTGATGCGTGAGTGTGTATTTGCGTGTATGTATATATGCACGTGTCTATATATACACCGGCTTATTTAGCGGAACATAAAAAACAATTATAAAGGTTTTTTTAAGTTCTAGGTGAATGTACATAGACTGTATGTATTTCCTAATGTCTGTCTTGTAATGTATTACCTCCAGTTCGGAAATGGGTGGTAGTCCAGCAGCTAGTTGTTTGGCTCTTGCGGGGTCACCCACGAGGGCCTTCACGAGCCTGGCGAGACTGCGCTTGTCGCCCGGCGCCGCTCGCGCTAAAGCTTCATGAGCTAGAGCAGCAGCCGCTGCGTTGTTTGCCCGCTGATGGGCCTCAGCCGCAGCCCGCCATAAGTTACGGTAATTGATGATTTTCTACGAAATAAAGTAAACCACCAATCAATATTGAATAATTAATTACAATATAGAAAAATAGGTACAGTGTACAGCGAAGTGCGGTACAATTCTTGAATAAAAATATTGTCAAAAAAAGTAAATTACCAATGATATATACATACCTCTTGATCATCCTTGTAATGTTCATAAACATCGATGAAGAGTTTTGAGGCTTTTTCATACTCATTATCTGCTGTAAGCAAAGTGCAGAGCAAACCCACGATACCAGGCTTGTATTTGAACTCGCTATCCTCTAAAAGTTTAACCACTGCTTTTCTGTCACCCTGAAAAACAAATTTGTTATTAATATCAAAATATTCTTTATTCAATGAAGCTTCTAAAACTATTTTGAATGATTGAATCGGTGGGATGGTAATGGACCTACCACTTCGAGTGGTTGATCCTACCTAATAGATATCAGCAATTTTCAATAAGGAAATCTTTACATATGTCATACTGAACTGTTGAAACAAATTTGCTGATATATTTTATGTATTCAAGAAATGGTTTACATACTAAAATATGTTTTTAAATTGTTTTAAAACGTTAGCATTTCCGTTAAAATTAGCATATGCATTTTTAACATAAATGAAACGGGAAAATTAGAACATGCAACGAAAATGGAAATATAATAGAAAGGTAGCAAATACAATTCCGACGGAAATAAGACTTGTTTTATTTCCGTCATTATAAGATTAACAATTTCCCAGATATGGATTTCTAACAGATATAAAACGAAAAATAGCAAATTCCTTTCTACCGGAAAAGTAGCACAAGCACTTGCAATGGAAATAAAACGAAAACGTAGCTCATGGATTTCAAACAGATATAAAACGAAAAGTAGCAAATGCATTTCTACAGGAAAAGTAGCAGAAGCACTTGTAACGGAAATAAAACGAAAATATAGCTCGTGGAACTCTAACAGATATAAAACGAAAAGTAGCAAATGCATTTCTACAGGAAAAGTAGCAGAAGCACTTGTAACGGAAATAAAACGAAAATATAGCTCGTGGAACTCTAACAGATATAAAACGAAAAGTAGCAAATGCATTTCTACAGGAAAAGTAGCAGAAGCACTTGTAACGGAAATAAAACGAAAATATAGCTCGTGGAACTCTAACAGATATAAAACGAAAAGTAGCAAATGCATTTCTACAGGAAAAGTAGCAGAAGCACTTGTAACGGAAATAAAACGAAAATATAGCTCGTGGAACTCTAACAGATATAAAACGAAAAGTAGCAAATGCATTTCTACAGGAAAAGTAGCAGAAGCACTTGTAACGGAAATAAAACGAAAATATAGCTCGTGGAACTCTAACAGATATAAAACGAAAAGTAGCAAATGCATTTCTACAGGAAAAGTAGCAGAAGCACTTGTAACGGAAATAAAACGAAAATATAGCTCATGGATTTCTAACAGACGTAAAACGAAAAGTAAGAAAAGCATTTCTACAGGAAAAGTAGCAGAAGCACTTGTAAGTAAAAAGTAGCAAATGTACGTCTAACGGAAATATATAGGAAAAGAAGCAAATGCACTTTTAACAAAAATAAAACGGAAAAGTAGCACACTTGAAGGTTAAGTGAATCTTTTTATGCATAAAACTGCCATTCCAATGGTTTAATGGGTTACAAAGTTTGGTCAAGTGTTTTTCCACATCAATTATCCTTTACTCAGAGAGACATGGCAACATTTGTGCAATTTGTTAAGTCCAAATCTCGAATTTTTAGCTGAACCTGCTTCTCACCTGTGCCAGTAGAACTTGTGCCGCAGCCAGGATAAGGTTCCCACCATATTTCAGCAGCAGGGTGACTGCTTGAGGCCGTTTCCCCTCCTTGACCAGGGAGCAGGCTTCAACCAATGCCGCCCTCTTCTCCTGGTTGAATTCTCGAGTCAATTTCACGCAGCATTGCTTGCAAAAGTCTGGCTGTAAAGAAATAATAAAAAGTACCGTCATTTTGATGTCATTTCGCTGGAAATTTAAGAAACCTTGTAGTCGAGTTAAAAACTTTTACCATTTAAACCTCATGTAATCAAAACTAACCTTGGCTGCTCAGCACCAGTAAATAGAATACTTATGGTATATAACAAAATATGTAAATCAATTGATATAGATATATGTTTTGATAGTCTTGCATCCTTTAAAAGGATGTATGTATGATGTAAATTGTAAGTCACTGTCTTGTCTGTCCAGATGTAGACCTTGTTGCCTTGTATAAAAAATTATGTCTTTTTAAACAATTGTAAATATTATTATTATTTTTTTGTGTAGTCATGTAATGGCAAGACCATTGGAAGCAGGGCTGGGGGGAGAGGTTTCCGGTTTATTAAAAACGTTATAGTAACGTTAACTGTCATGACCCAAACTGTTATTTGTAAAATATATTAGTCTAATTGTTGTTTCAAATTTATCATTAGTGTTTCATGATGAAGGAAATAATTGTGTGAAAACCTGCATATTCCAGGAGCAACAACTACACTAACAAAAATAATATGCAGGTTCTAAAGCCTGCCAACCATAAGTTAAACAAAATGGTGGGGTATATGCTCTAAAAACCCTTTTTCCCACATGTGGGGCAGACATGTGCCCACTGATATGTTAACTTGGTTTAGACCACCAAATCAAAAGAATCCCCAAAAACCCCTCAAAACCCTACCCCAATTTTCAAAGCAAAGAATAAGGGTTTTATTTACTTTAAATCATTGTATTACTCACCTGATTGGAGTATATAGCAAGTATTGCTTGATTGTACGCAATACTGGCACGTTGCCGGGAGTTAAGTTTATGTTCCAGCCCCTCCTGGGTGGCTGCCTTCATCCGTTTACGGGAATCAAACACATTGGTGTCTCTGTAATGAATAAATACAAGAAAACTAATATATTTTATGTAGGCAGTCTTAAAAGTAACGACTCAAATTGACTCTTGTAGTAACCAAATCGAAGTCTTTCCGGAAGGAAAGAGACTTGCTTCTTGTCGCGCACGTTTTGAAAAGCCGACACCGTTTTGTTTTTGAGTGTTATTGCGATTGAAAGGTGATATATCGCGCGGTGTACGATACCTGTCATTTGCTGTAATTTGCGGGCCCTGAGTGTTATAATTGTTTTTAGAAAAGCTCGCTCCTTTGTTAGTTCGAAAAACGCGGTCAACGCACGTGTCATTTTGTTTGTCACGCCGCCCGAATGCTTTTAAACCGTAAGACTTTAGTGAATCGCCATCGACGGCCGAGCTGAAGGTCTACGACGTCGAGTGGAACTCCGCTTCGCGTCACCGCTTCAAGCACGTGCATTCCACATACCTCACACATTCATTCACACTTGACACTAACACTAAGGTGCTCTTGGATTCCGTCGCCGGCTGGGGAGAACGGTGACCGAAAGTAACTGCTCGGCTGTGCCATCTATTCGACCCTCCCAGTGGATCCCCCCACATTAATCTCCTCCCACCCATCATCAGCTGAATGGGCCCCTGATGATTAGTGGTGGCTTCCTTAATCGGGCCACGAATGGTCAGAACACAGACGCAGTTTTTTTTGCGTATATTTGAAAATACAGGATAAAGGAAAACCTTGTAGTGAAACAATGTAGATACTGATAGTTATAACAGGGCAATATGTCATTACAGAGATGCCAATCATATTTGCGCCAAGAACATATTTCATTAAATTAATTTCGGTTATCGTCCGACATTGCCTAGTTTACATTAGTAACATAGTTAATAATCAGATGATGTTCTATTTGAAGCTGCATGTAGTTGTAGAGACAAACTTTAAATACTCTAAAATAAATTTCCTTAAATTTTTATGACGTTGCATTCAAAGTTACGCTTTTAAAAATTCTCAATCGAGTTTTAAAAACAATAGCAAATTTTGCAGCGATTATATGGGGGAAAAACAAAAACTTTGCAGCTGGATCTTAGACTAATATATTCATAATATATTAGTCTAAGATCCAGATCCATAGTATACATTAGTAACTCGTAAATTTAATTATATAATCGGTATAGATCAGTGGATATCAGTAGCTCGGTTATGTAATGAAAGATGTTATTTTGTTAATTTTTTTAAGTGAAACTTTTCGTGATTAGCGTCACGAAGATGTGCAACGTTTTTATGCTTATTCGTTTGAAGGTTAGGTAGTTTTAATATTTACAAATAATATGTGCCATTTCAATTCGACACTCGTCATTAATTCATTGAATATACCATTTTTCATCAAATATTTCATTAATTCTCTTTTCTAAATTTTAAATTCCAAGATAAAATTTAATTAATAATTTCTAATATCGACAAAAATCACTTGGCAATTTTATTTACAATTCGTCATTTGAGATTTCAATAAATTATTTGTATTAACTTTCGACATTTTTAATATTTCAATGACAAATTCCTCCCTTGAGTCTCGGAAATTTAAAGTTGTAGATTTTGATAAAAATAAGCAAGACTTAAAAAATTTTCAGAACAGTAATCTCACCTGTTGATGACGACGAGATTGTTGCTGGCGATAGCTACAAGTGCTTGGTCCGAGGGCTTGTCCTTCAGCACATTCTGATATATTGCAGCCGCTTCCTTCTCTTTGCCCATCTGCTGTTGGCAAAACGCTTGCTGGACTCTGAAATAATATTAATTCCACAAATACAAATCTTATTTATCTATCAAAATACTAAGTGACCCTCGCAACGTCTTCTGAGAGGGTTAAAAAGGAACAAATTTGATTATCATAATAAAAGGGTTACAATAAGTCAAGGTTAAAGGGTAGACATATTTGCGAAAACCCCGTCAAGGGTCGGGAGTGTGGGACTGTTATAAAGGAAGCCCCGTAATACCTACTATAACTCAAAGGAATCCTCTTCATTCATGCATGAGATACCAATGGTTCGACTTTCGTATTCGACTCTAGGGTCCCGGATGACTGTTCGACTGAGAATTCAAAGTGAAGAGAGGACATGTTAAACAAGCACCGCCTTGTTCCTCACATCCTCAGACACATGCTGATTTTTAAAATGAAATTTCGCCTTGCATTGATTAATATACTTGTCTGGATGTCTAACTTTAATCATTTACATATGAAAAATTCAATACAATTTAGCTATTTTTATGGAAAAAATAGCAGCATCAACATACCACTACTAGGCACATGCCTCCTCTCTTATGTGCGAGGAAGTGTGTGCCCAGGAGCTAGCAGAAAAGAGTTTTTTTTTAAATCATAGCATAGCTTAAAAAATTGAAAATATCATATCATGCAACTAGGGAGAAAAAAGGGCATTCTCGCCCGCGAAATTTTGTGTCATTATCCCTATACGATATACAAATTTACACTAAGATAAAAATTCGGATCACTTCCATTTAATTTTTAATTTAAAAAAAAAGTTGTAGCTTATGAAATATCCAAAAACAAGGGGTTGCTAGGGTACCGAGAGGAAAAGTGAGTAAGGTCATCTGCGCCAATCGAATCTGACTGTGAGAGAACGAGGCTTTTTTGTCCAGCATACAAGGGCCGACAAGAAAACTTTTCATTCCACAGTCAGAATAAATTTCATGATCAGATATAGGTCACCTGTTAAAAAAATGACTCAAGGTATTTCAAATATATACCTAATGATGGCAGCTTCTTCTTTAGCCTCTTCCTCGCTGCCTCCATCTTCAAGGACACTCTCAGAACATGCCTGTTCAGCTTTCTTCAGTACTGGCAGTGCCTCATTGTACTTTCCCCGCATTGCAAGAGTTGTGCCCGCATTGTATGACAATTCGTAGGTGTTCTCTTCAAATGTTGGTAAATCTGATGACTGTTAAAAAGTAATTTAGCGCCTGTTACTTCATCATCATAACATTAATACGCATTAATATTTGTCAGATATTTACAAATATATTATGATAGTTTAGTAATGGATAAACTGAAGATGATTTATATTAATTATAATATAATCATCTAATAATGCTGTATTGTTAATGTAGAAATAAGGAGTATTTCTACATTAACAATCAATTAATCTCTTACATAATTTGTATATTCCTAAACCAGACAAAATATAACAATAATGAGTCAAAACTTTGTATAGGAACCTATACAAAGTTTTGACTCATTATTGTTATATTTTTGCAATATAGTCACTTGTAATAAAATCCTAGAAACTATCTATTTATACAGCAAAAAAAATATCACCGTTCAATGGTGTATGTATTGTGTCCAAAGTATATTACAATTATAAAATTAGTTTCAATTAAGACAACCAAGTCATTTCAACTAGTACTTTTCAATAAGACTTTCTTTCATTTCAAAATAGACAGGTATGCTAAAGAAACAACATTATTATTAATATATAACCAATACCAAACATGGTATTAAAATGACAAAATATTTTTATGTTATATTAATTTGATAAATTATTTTTTAAATTTGAACAAATTATGGTAATTTGGGAGTTATGGGGACACAGACCCCTATTTATCCTTAACACAATTGCTTTCATCCCAATCACAGTAAACTATGTAGAAATATTGAGAAATTGTATAATAATGAATGATATTTTTAAGTATGTTGATAAATAATGAGTATTTTTTTAAATACAATTACAAGGAAAAAGGTTTATATAACATACCAGTGAATTATAATGACAGTGCTAATAATATATTTTTATCTTAGTCTATAGAGTATTACTTACAGGATTTAATGAAGCTAAGTTAGCAACAACAGCTGACATATTGGCTTTTCTTTCATCTTCATAGTCATCAGTGGTGTTCTTCACAATATCACGGTACAGATTGTAGCAGTCCTGGTATTGTTCCAGACGGTATAAAATTTGAGCCCTATTAAGCAAACAATAAAACAATAGCTTTTAAATCAAACCAAAGACTTGATTAGTAAAATTTTTAGACTTTATTGTAGACTACAAATTTTTAAAACTTCAATACTGTGATACAGGGGACTTAAACTATTACAGTGTTTTTTAAAATACTATAACAATTGAATGGTACTTTATTTCCTTCTTATAATTTTGTATTTGGATATGTGACTTCATAAATGGCTGGACTGATTTTGATGAAACTTTTAGTGTTCAAGTAAATCTATTCTTATTACTACTGAAAAGTGCAGCTAGTATTTTATATGCAAATATTACCATTATTTTATATGCAAATATATTAACTAAACAATGCCTCATCTACTAGTAAAAACTATAGAGAAAAATCTTTTTCTGTAATAAACAAAGAAAAGCTCAAAAAATCATATATAATGTAAAGTTAATTACCTTAGTTCTTTTAAAGCTGGTGTCAACTCTGGTGCACTATCAACAGTTTCCAAGGCCTCCTTAGGGCAATTAAGTCGGTATTGTGAATAAGCCTTCTCAAAATGCAGGTCTGCTGCGAGGGATGCATTTTTAGAATTACTAAGCACAGACAGTGCCTCCTTGAAGTTGTGAAGTTGGATGAAACAGATCACTTTGCAATGAAATGCTTTTTGTTCATTTGGTGCAATCTGCAGGACTGGAAAAATTAAAAATACTACATTTTACAAATAAAAATACTTTACACGAATTATTTACACTAACTATTTTAAGGTGAAATACAAAAGTCAGATTAAACCACAGCATATAAAATAATGAAAAGCATTTTCAAAAATAGGTTGTCACTATTTAATTTAAAATTTTGCGAATAAAACATTTTGCAAGTAATAATTAAGTTTAATAAATAGCAGTGGTGATTGTGTAATTTGGATGTGTTGATTCTTATTAAGAGAGTCATATAACCAAATGTTGGCTAGGCGTCTTTAGGCTTTATTTATTATCTGCTGTTGTATATATTTCATTATAATGATGTTTTATTGTAAGTGAAAATGTCATGAGGAAACTTACCAGACTTGCTTTAAGTCTATGTCTAGTCTAGTAATCTGCACTGGGAATAAAAAGATCCTAGCCTCTCACTTCTATATATGATTAGGTCTTTACCCAACAGTGGGGTAGTTTTCTTAGTATTACCTCAGCAAGTTTACTCATAAACACTTCCTAAGATAGCCAGTGTTACACTCAATAGTCAACAATTGAAATCCAATAGGTAATAAGTAGAATTTGTATCTTATTAACTTTTACATACTAATTAATATACTTGTATCAATAAATAGAATAATTATGAGTAAAATGGTAGTTAAAACGATGTGATAATCGTTAAGTTGTGGGAATTTATTTACACGTAAACAAAGCCATCAGATGATTTTCTCGTGAATGTATTAATAATTACATATTCATTTTACCTTTCCCTGCTGCTTTTAACGCTCTTTCATAGTCACTACTTTGACAAAATTTATTTAATTCTACGTATGCCTGAACAAGGTTAGTTTCCTTGTTGGCTGACATTTTTTGACAACTCGACAGCTAACTGTCACGTCCTATAGTAATGTTCGGTGAAAAATCTTTGCCTTTCATCCAACGAATCAATGCAAATTAAAAAAAATAGCTATCATCAGGTATTTTCGCGTTTTGTTATTGCAAATTATACAAACTAGAAATGTTCATAATAAAAATATAATTTTGTAATTTATATTATACAATCTAAATGACTTAATAAAACGGATTGTTTACTTAACCGAAAGCCTTAGAAATTTTACTATCATAGAATTTTATTGAGGATAAGTAGTTCGAAGTGAATGTGATAGATGGTATTATCAACAGTTAAAAGTACCTTTGCATGCATTCTTAGCTTTACTGACTGTACTATTTAACAAGATCATATAATAATTATGTTTTTTAAGTTATGTTGTTGTATGAAATGAAACCCAGTTTTTGTGTGACTCATTATATACCCAATAGAAATTTTGCAAAGCGACTCCTTTCGCGATATCGGTACTACTATAATTTTCCTTGATGTTAAGAGATGATATAACTTAAGGGTAGGACGGCCTTGCTATCGCAGTCGTGCGAATACTCGCTTTGCTTGCAGAGGTCCTTGGTTTGATCCTAAGAAGGGCGAATGCAGGAAATTTCAATTTGTGGGAGGCTGCGGCTGTGACTAGTTACTACCCTACCAGAATGGTGTATAGTTCCAGTACGAAGGCATGTTGAAACCACAATATGTGAAATTGCCTCTTACCAAAGTAAAGCGCCTACACCTTAGACTGTACAATCACTTACATCTTAGATCACAGTCAAGCACTAACCTGTCAGCAATAAAAAAAGATGCTTTAGTAGTCCAGTCTCAGATAAATAATAAAATACAATTTCCTAAATTTGCCCCGTCGGGATTCGAAGTCACAATCTCTGCCACCGAGGCGAGTACTCGCACTGATTCTCCATTGAGGCTGTTATAATGGTAACTAGCCAACGTTATTGTAACGTAAGTTTAAGTAGGTAATTTAAATTTGAAGTTGTGTCGCTTTCCTCTTTGCTGTAATTGTATAGCTTCCACACACTAGACAAATTTAAAACAAACTTTTTCAACGGGCCGAGGTTTTACCATCTGCAGTGGTTCGAACAACACCTGAACAGATTCTGATTAAAGTTGCTCAACTCTAATTGGAAAACTTGTGCCGATTAGATTGTTTTCAGAAGGATTACGATTAACCCCCCCAAATTAATATTCAGCGAGATGAACTTTTCGTTCAAAAGTTTAATTAAATTATTAACACACTCATTTGCTCAAATCATTCTAGGCCAGTGTATATCATTGTTTATTTGCTAATATTATAAATACTGAAGAAATTGTTTGTCTGTTATATTTTGATACCAAAACTTTGGAATAAATTTTCTAATATAAATTAGACAGACTAGTCGAAGGGGATGGACAAAGTTTACTTTTATGTTGTAATTATCACGGCAAGGTGAAATTATTTAGTATCCATAAAAATCTATGGGATATTGGAATATAATTAGGGAAATTCGTTGCGTGTAAGTGATAAAAAATTGAGCAACAGTGGGTAGCTAAGTTAATCACCACCAGAGATACTAAGAAGACATTTTTTAATTAATCTTCTTCATTTAAATTATATAAGAATACTACATAACCAGTATATATGTAGGAATTCTTTATGACACGAAAGTATTTTAATAAAAGTCGTCGCATCTGTTCGTTTGAATATCGATAATATAATCTGTAATAACCTATTGCTCTATTTCTAAAATAACAGCGCAGAGTTCTAGCCCTTTACGCCTGAAATGACTAAACTAATTGGTACAAATTAATAATGCAAATTGTAAATTCAGAATAGCTTCGAAAGCTACTTTCGGTAGCTGAAACTAGAGTCAAAACATGTATTTTAAAGTCATATTTAAAGTTAAGACAATAATACGTATACTTGTTACTTCCATTAATTTTGATAAATACACCTTTATAGATACTTAGGAGGTTAACACCATTTATTACATACATACATAGCATTACGCCTCATTCCCATAGGGTTAGGCAGAGAAAACATCATTCCACTTGCCACGATCCTTGCATATTTCCTTCGCTTCCCTCATTCTCATTAAACCTTTCATACAAGTTCGTCGGTTTAGAGATCTCTTGACCTGGCCGTTATTTAAAATGTCCTGGATTTGGTCCAGGAACGTTCGCCTTGGTCTTCCCCTTCCAACTTTCGCATTCACTAAGGAAATTGTATTTTCTAATTTGTCTGAGTCTGGACTGGTGGGAGGCTTCGGTCGTAGCTAGTTACCACCCTACCAGCAAAAACGTACTGCCAAACAAAAAGATTTGTGTTCCGGTACGACGCTGTGTAGAAACCGTAAGGGGTATCGCCTCTTAACAGATTAGCGCGCTTCCATCTTAGACTGTATCATCACTTACCATCAGGAGAGATCACAGTCAAGCGCTAATCTGTCAGCAATAAAAAAAAAATTCACTCTTAACTCATAAATCCTTTTTGTGAGTCTCCTTTCATTCATTCTTTCTACATGCCCAAACCATCTAGGCATACCTTTCTCAATTTTAGTCACTACGTCTTCTTTTATAGCACAACGTTCTCGTGTGAAAGGTTTAATAAGAGTGAAAGAAGCGAAGGAGATATGCAAGGATCATGGCAAGTGGAAGGACGTGGTCTCTGCCCCTATGGGAATGAGGCGTGATGCTATGTATCTCCATCTAAACTTCTCCAATTCACGTGACATTGTAGAAGTTATATATGCTCAACAATCACACCTGAAAGGTATTAATTGAAATAAAAGATAGATGTTTCAATCATACCACGCACGTTTAAATTTTCTTAAATAATTAAAGCAATTTCTATAAAGCAAGGACTTCTACTTAAAACTTCAAATACCTAACAGTATAACTCCGTAAAGCTTACGGCCTCACAGGTGAAGAAACGATAAATTGTCGAAACCAATTTCAAAGCGAAAACGATATTTTGGGCGGATATCGAGTAATTTTTAGTGAAAGCTTCGCACGGGATCTTCGAACCTAATCAAATGGTGGGGAAGCCCAATTTTCCGTGTGAGCGCCACAAATGCCGCGCTGCCGTACTGGCCAAATTAACCTAGGCGGGATGTTCCACAGTAGACGCAAACTTGCTTTAAAAGGTTTTTTACTTTTCATAAAAGGTAAAAGGGAAGTATCAGGCTATAAACATACCGCTGCTGGGCACAAGCCTCTTTACTCATAAGAGAGAGAGTTTTATATCCCAGAATTATTTCTGGGATATGTAGGTTTCCTTAACTTTTTATATGATATTTCTTTTTCATCTCCTTTAATTTTTTGTCCATCTATCGAATATTGCATTACAGCCGAGCGACCTGGGGTAAAGTAAAATGCGGCAGAGCAGCCAAGGCTATTATGGTGGTATCAGCTGTCCATGTAACATATATATCCCTGCTCATTGCTGACTGGCTTAGTACCATGAAGAGAAGTACGGAGGGAGTGGCTGTCGCTAAGAGGATACTAAGCAAAGTTGATGTGATCCCCACACGGAGCTCTGTGGAATCAGTTAAGATCTTTTTTTTAAATTATGTACTATAGTCATAAAAGGTGGTATTACATACGTACGTGGCATAGATCTACCACGCTGCTCAACTGTCGGTTGCCAGGCATAATACACAAGTGCACTCTCTATTCCTTCACTTCTCAGGTAATCTGCCAAGACCGGAGAGAGATCAGGCGCAAGGCTGACAGCTTAACGTGCTCTCTGAGGCACGGGGTTGGAGCACACTACCAACTTGCCAACTTGGTACATACACTGAAAATTTCTCTGTACTCTCATGTCTGTACCTGAACAAGCTGACCACTAGACTAATGAGGCAGTTATGATTGGATTTTATGATATCACAATCAACACGGTATCAGATAAATATAATTTTCATTTGCGGCCATTGTAGAGGGGCTTTCAATAGTGGCATGATGTGGTAAACGGATTGCGATGTCTAGTTAGAACGAATCAAATCTAGATGTAGGCGATCTGAGTGCACCTAACTCGAGCCGATCTCTGTAATTGAGCTGCTAGACTGGTATCCACCTAATTTGAGAGCACTTTTAACATTTTTTTAACAAAAAGGTCGGTACAAATCCGATTAACTGGATCAGTGAGGTTAGGTTGGCCTTTACACGTCCCACAGCTGGGCATAACCCTTTATAGCCCTAAGAGATACAGTTTTTATTGTTCAAGGGCTTTGGAGGTTTCCTCATAATATTTTCCTTACATACTCCATAACATTTAAGCACCTAAGATTCTTATTATAAAAAGATACTTGTCTATCTTAGGATTTTATTTGAGTGAAGAAATACTAAGTGCAGGTATGTTGGCGCAGTGATTGCGGGATTATAATATCTCCATTGCAGATGGCTAATCTCAATATGAGATTGATCGTTGTAGATAATATTCGCTCAGAATAATTCTTTAACTTTCCAACAACCACTGAAAGATTTATTTTCACATATTTTTAAGGGAGGTTCATGAACCGTTCCTGGACCAAATCCAGGACATTTTAAATAAGGGCCAGGTCCAGAGTACTCTCAACCGACGAACTTGTATAAAAGGTTTAATGAGAACGAAAGAAGCGAAGAAGATATGCAAAGATCGTGGCAAGTGGAAGGACGTGGTCTTTGCCTACCCCTATGGGAATAAGGCGTGATGCTATGTATGTAGGTTCATGAACGTTATTGTACACGCAGCATAAGTAAATAGCAACCTGTTGACGTCCCACTGCTGGGCTCAAAACTTTTTTTTCATAGGAGAGAGGGTTTGAGAGCATAGACCCGCCACAGTGTGTGTTTATATACTCTTCTAGACACATCTATTGGCCCACCTTAGAGTTTAGGTTTCGATGGCCCCTACCGAAATATTATTGCTAGATTGAACAAAAACTATTGATGCAGTTTTAAACCTGGTACTTTTTACCATCTTTTTCGATCGTAATGTTTTAAATTTGAATTCAGAATACCACACGACATGGAGCTACGCCTAACAAGTCGGGTATGCGCCTTGATGAAGGCACTTGATTATTGAATAAAAAACATGTTCAATTTAATAAAGGTTTAATTTAATAACGCGTGTTGCCTCCATAGGCTTCTACCACAGCTCTCATACGATTAGGCATAGAGTTTATCAACCGCTCTATGAAATTTTGGGGGATCATCTCCCATTCCTCTTCTATGGCAGTTTTCAACTCCTGCATCGTCTGGGCAACTGGCTGACGAGCCCTAACAAGTCTTTTTAGCTCGTCCCACATGTGCTCAATGGGGTTCATGTCTGGGCTTCTGGCTGGCCAGTCCATAACTGTGATGTTCACACCCCGAAGATATTCCCTGACGATGCCGGCCGTATGGGCTCTTGCATTATCATGCATAAAAAGGAAATTTGGGCCCACATAGTCCGCGTATGGCATCACGTGAGGTTCTAAGCACTCACGAATGTACCTTTCAGCATTTAATGTTGGCAGCCGTGGTCCCGTAACAATCTCAAGTTGAGTTTTACCGCTCGCGGATATACCGCCCCAGACAGTCCATGAGCCACCGCCATAAGCAACCCTCTCTTCAAAGCAGCATTGTGCAAAACGCTCCCCCTTACGTCGGTAGACCTTCTTCCTTCCATCATTGCCATGTAACACAATTTTAGACTCATCAGAAAAGAGTACACGGCTCCAATGCTGCTGAGTCCAATTTAAATGAGTGCGCGCGAAATGAAGGCGCGCTGTTCGATGGGCTCGCGTTAGTTTGGGGCCATTAGCTGGCTTGTGTGGTACCATATCGCGTTCTTTTAACCTTCTCCGAACTGTTCGAGCGCTCACAGATACTCCGTGGAAGTCGCGAAGTTGGTTTTATATCTCAATGGAGGTAAGGTGACGATTTCTCAAGCTGGTCGTCACGATGAATCGTTCCTGCCTTTCAGTTGTGACCCGAGATCGTACCCTTCCTTGGCGACGAACATTTCGGACCGCAGATCGACTTAAATTAAGTTGAACACTCTCACATTTCGTTGGCTGTGTCCCGCCTGGATAAGTGCCACAGCTTGGGCGGCGACTTCAAGCGAAGTATCCATTGATTATTGATAGAACCTTACCTTAATGGTAAGAATAAGTATTGTTTGTTGCAAAACCAATGAGAAAAATCACACTTTCAAGAATTAATTCCGAGTAAGCCAATAAAATCAAGTTTTTTTTAGTATTCGATTGTTTGCTAGCAACGAACAGACTCCAAATTGTCTTTTGTTTCTTTAAATTCTGTGTTCGAAATTCAAAAAACGACTATTGAATGATAAAAATATAAAATTATGATGATGATAAAAATATAATATAAAATTTTAGCTAAGACCAAACGAAGCTGAAAATGCAAGGTGGGCCAATAGATGTGTCCAGAAGTATATAATGTTTGTTTTTTTTATAGGCACGTTAATATTTGAAAGCTGTAGCATTTATTCTTTGCTTGAACGCGCTAATCTGAGGAACTCTTGGTTCGAATTTGAAACGAAGCGGTATAATTTAAACACGCACTGGCTTTAAAATAAATTTTATTTGTACAGTATGTAAGTAATGTAGCACTAGTAGTAAACACACTCTCTTTCCCTTTCCTCTTCTCACCTCAACTCTTCCCTCCTCGTCAATGCAACCAACATCGCCACGCCGGCTCCTGTCACCGGAAGTCAATAAACTTAATGAACTTAAAATGTTACAATAGTTTTACTGTTGGATAATTCATTCGTCCAGGAAGGCTGTATGTCTTATAACATCCTTATAATAACAACGACCAATAGGAAAGAAGCATCAATAAAAAATAATGCAAAAATGGGGGAAATTAATTTCTTGTGTAAGCTTCCGTTGCGTAGGCTGGCCAAATTTACTAGTATAACTGAATTTTGCTTCTCAAAAAGTTCTTAAGAAAAAACTTCGCGATAGAATATGTCTATCTTTTAAGTTGTCTCGTTAACTCATTGACTTGTTTTGGAGTTTCACTGCGTGATCAAATCAGAAATTAGGAGATGCGTAAAAGAACCAAAGTCATTGATATACCCCTAAGAATAATAAGCTGAAATAGCAATGGGCGAGGCACATCCGACAAACTGAAAGACGTTGGGGTCTGAAGGTGCTGGAATAGCGATATCGTACTGGACGGCGCAGTATAGGCAGACCCCCCACAAGGTGGACCGATGATATAAGGAGGATCGCTGGTAGGCGACAGGTAGCACAAGATCAGGAACAGTGGGCATCATTAAATGAGACCTTTCTCCAGTAGTGGACGTAAATCGGTTGAAGTGAGTGAGCGAGTGAGTGATTGTTATCGAATATATAAATCAGACGAAGTTGCACAGGGAAGTAAGTATATAACCATGAGGTACAAATTGTATAGAATTCTCCATTATGTAGTTATGATTTTCTGATGCAATTATAATCTACTATCATCTCGATTGAGCTGGACTTGTTCAATATTTTATAATTGATTTTATGGCGACATACAATTCAAAATTCCCTAAAGCGTTATATTGTTAAAATACAATCACAAATGACTGATAAATTTGATTGCTCCATTAATATAATGTGGTGCTCGTAAATAAAACCGCAAAATGTTAAACCTCAGTATTTTGTTAATTCGGAGAGATTTGTACATTTTAATATCCTGTTATGTGCTATAAAATATTAAAATCGGGAATATTTGTTCGTTTATTTTAACCTAGAAAGATCGGCGACTTCGTCTGCGTAGAAGACACACTTTGGATGTTATATATCGGCGGGTTAGATTAAAGTATAAAAATAAAATTAATTATTTGACTATACTTTACTATCTGCTATATGCGGGAATTATTGCCAGCATGACATTGTACGGTGCCCCGTTATGGGTAAATGCTCTAACCCCTGCGAACAAAATCCTCCTGCGAAGAGCGCAGCGAGTGATAGCGATTCGGGCAATTCGAGGATACCGTACTGTGTCATGGACGGCAGCGACTCTTCTTGCGGGCGATCCCCCCTGGGAGCTCAGGGCGGAGGTTCTGGCGGCTGCCTATCATTGTCGGGCAGCTGCAAGGAACAGAGGCGAACGGCCTGATGCTGAAGAGGTCCAGAGAATCAGGATTCTATCCGACAGGACCCTGATTGAAAGGTGGAAGGAGGACCTCGGGTCTCCATCTGCAGGTGTGGTCACGGTTGCAGCGGTGCGTCCATTCTTGGAAGATTGGCTTGCCAGGGGGCACGGTACGCTAACCTACAGGCTGGTGCAGGTGTTAACTGGACATGGTTGCTTCGGCAAGTATCTGCACCAGATTGTAGGCTGCGAAGAGACGCCTGCTTGCCGTATTTGTGGGGCGGCCGTAGACACTGCGCACCACACAGTAGCAAATTGTCAGGCTTGGGGACCTCAGCGTCACATCTTGACATCGCTGATTGGGAGTGACCTCTCACTCCCCAGCATTGTGGGCGCTATGATTGGCGATGAGTCAAGTTGGAGAGCAGTGACGTCCTTCTGCGAGGCTGTCATCTTGCAGAAGGAGTCACTAAACAGGCAAAGGGAGGTTATGGCAGACGCTACTCCCTCTCGCCGGAGGAGGGGGGGCGCTAGAAGGCGCAATTTTGCTCGCCTGCTCTCCCTCAACTAAACTAAACCCTTAAGTCGGATTCATCCGGGGCGCCAGAGCTGAATGCGCCAGCGAACATCTGGACCCCAACACCTGGATGAAGAGGGTTCCGCTGGGTTTTAGTGGGTATCCTGGTACGACCAGCGAGTCCCACACTCCCGGATGTTTACACTTCATCCGGCGTGCATAAAGCATTTCCCAGCGAAAAAAAAAAAATACTTTACTATCTGCCGTAACACTAAATTGTCATTATACAGGAAATGTCAATAGCAAACTCTGTGCTATAAATAGGTTGGTTGTCAGTCGATGGGAGCATTCTTTTGCAACCTTAGATTGTGATAACAGTGTTTGAAGTAAAATATTGTGAAACTGTTTATATTGTGAGTTGGAGGATGATGAGAAAGCTACTAATAAAATCATCAAATATTTTTTGATCAATTTTGATTTCATGTCGTTATTATAATAATTTTTTATAAAAATAACAGAGTATTTATTGTGTCTTATATATAGTTTAATAATAATGTTTACCTATATCTCTGGAATAGAATATAAATAAAAGACACTGATTTCTCAATTATTCTGGGTGATAATCCTTTATCCAAAATATTTTGGTCTCTAATTCGCTCAAAGTCAAATAATTTTATATTTATTATATTTGATTTTTTTCCTATTCATACATTAGTTTTAACAGCTTGACCTTGTCGACCACCAAAATCATAGATTTAGAAAAGGCCTTTAATCGAGTGGTGAGGAATGAGTCGTGGTCAACGTTATCTAAGTATGGGCTGAGCGGTAATCTGATTCAAGCATTGATGTCTCTGTATGAGGGTTCTAGTGCTTGTGTCAGAATAAACGGGGCGTACCTATTCATGGATAACTGTTTGACAGATTTAAAAGAAAGTATGTATGGGTGAAGAATGAATGAATTACTCATCAAATCTTTACTCTATGCTGATGATCAAGTAATTCTTGCATCATCTGCTAATTAGCTGCAGGAGATGGTAAATATTATGAATGAAGCTTTGAAAGGCAAAGGATTGAAAGTGAGTTTAAACAAAACGAAAGTTATGCTTTTTGAAAGAGATGAATCTATGATGAATGGCAATATTTTGATAGATGGGAAACAAGTGAAAGAGGTGAAAGAATTTCTATACTTTGAAAGGAGAGTGAATGAAGGAAATATGGTAAATGGAGTTCTGCACGCCTTTATGAATAGCCAGATGCTGTCTCAAAGGTCCAGACTGGCTGTGCATGCTGGAGTGTTGCTGCCAAGACTTATGTATGGTAGTGAAAGTTGGGTATGACAGAAGAATCACACAAGTAAAATAAATGCGATAGAGATGAAAGCATTGAGACTTATGAGTGGATTAAAACTGAGTGACAGAGTAAGAAATAGTGTGATAAGAGAACGTTGTGGTATAAAAGAAGACGTTGTGACTAAAATTGCGAAAGGTATGCTTAAATGGTTTGGGCGTGTAGAGAGAGTGAATGAAAGGAGACTGACAAAAAGGATTTATGAGTCAAGAGTGAATGCGAAAGTTTGAAGGGGAAGACCAAGACGCACGTTTCTGGACCAAATCTAGTACATGGCAAGTGGCAAGTGGAAGGATGTTGTCTCTGCCTACTCTTTTGGGAATGAGTCGTGATGCTATGTATGTATGCATTTAATAGAACAAAGAATAACAATGTATAATATAAGTTTGAATACTTTCTGTCAACTCTACTTACAGGCCTTCGTTAGGGTCTGCACCGCCACAGTCGAAACTTATCATAAGTTACATGACAACATTGTAATAGGACTCAAGGTAAAACACAGATAGCATTAAATCCCTACGCAGTAGGTCTAAATGAGTATATAGCCAAGTAATCATAAATTACAGCAGTGCTTGTCGCATCGGAATTCGTCGCCAGAGGCTTAATATTTCTCTGTCGACATGCGACATTGCACTGCGACGGTTTTGATGTATTGCGTAGTGTTGCGATGTAATTTGTTAATATATTGTTAAGCTAGGAAGGTTCGAAGATAAATGCCCGTAGGTAATACACAAACATACATTATTCACGTAAATACCCGCAAATGTCTTTATGGAATCTCTATTAATGTGTTAGGGTATTTAAATATTTATTTCTGTCATGATTTTTAATAGTGTGTAGGTACTCAATTTGAGCTAAAACAATACTGAACACATTGGCAAAATCACGTAAGTGCAAAAGACACTTTCTCGTCTTCTTTAATTTATGGCTTTTATAGGTGCCAATCGGGCCCAATTATTTAGTCAACGACTTGCAGACAGGTATAGAATTCGGTTGGTATAAAAAAAATTAAATTTTCATTACGTAAAAATAGTCAGAATTATTATTACTTCATAAAATTACCACTATAATACAAAACAGGACACTTTGATGACTTAGTTTTGAACTTTCCTTTTTTGTCGGTAAAACAGCATGGCGGTAAAACACCTACTATATTATCTACAATAAAATAAATACAAATAATTATAAGTACCACATTATAATTATTAAATCAAGAAAATGGATTATCTAATCAATTGTACATTTATTTGGAGCTTTTTTTCATTTAATATATGTATAGGTTTTATGCAATGATGATCTAGTTAGTCTGTGGACATCTGAAGAAAGGTTAATTGGTCTGTGCTGTATTTTTTTTTATTGCTGTCAGATTAGCGCTTGTCTGCGATCTCACCTGTTGGTAAGTGATGATACAGTCTAAGATGGAAGCGCGCTAATCTGTTAAGAGGCGATATACCCCTTACGGTTTCTACACAGCATCGTACCGGAACACAAATCTCTTTGTTTGGCGGTACGTTTTTGCTGGTAGGGTGGTAACTAGCCACGGCCGAAGCCTCCCACCAGTCCAGACTCAGACAAATTAGAAAATACAATTTCCT
>JACTOM010000416.1:74914-119406 GCA_015832385.1 Elymnias hypermnestra | reverse complement strand
TGGGCGCCCCAGCGGCATACCTTATTGTCGCTGGTTGGAGGAGACATTTCATTGGAGAGCATAATAGGGGTAATGCTCTCCAGTGAAGTTGGGTGGAGGACGGTTGCCTTCTTTTGCGAGACCGTCATCTCGCTGAAGGAGGCAAATGGGAGACTAAGGGAGCAAGAGGCTGAAGCTCTACCTAGCCGTCGGAGAAGACTTGGTGGCAGAAGTCGCACTTATGCGCTTCATGTTTCTCCCTATTGAGTGATAGGTACTCGTGGTCGGTGTCATCCGGGTCACTAGAGTGGAATGCAGCTAGGGAACCTCTAGTGATCTCACTCATGGATGAGGAGGGATCCGCTGGCTTTTAGTGGGTATTCTGTAATCTGTGAGTCCCACACTCCCGATTAGAAAATCTTTCATCGGGGTGCGTAAAGGCATTTCCCAGCGCAAAAAAAAAAAAATCAATATCCTCGTAACATTAGCAGTTTGTACCAATATTCCCATAATATTTGTACTCTGCACCAATATCCTCGTAATATTTGTAGTCCACACCAATATCCTCGTAACATTTGTAATTTGCACTATTCCCATAATATTGGTAGTCCGCACCAATATCCTCATAGCATTTGAGGCAGACTTGAAAAGGTTGCAGACTCATAATATAAGCGATGTGCCGCAAACTTGAGTACCTTAGAAGAGCAACAATGCGATGATTTTAAAGTACTTAACTCACTCATTATTGGCTATTAACTTGCAAATTTAGCAGAGTCACTTTTTTCGCAATATAAACGTTTATTATAAACGAATTTCCCCATATTCTCACGGGATCGGGAATTGCATGATAGCCACTGCGTTGTAGTACATAATAATCCTTCTTTTTAACCGACTTCAAAAAAAGGAGGAGGTTATCAATTCGTCTGTTTTCTCATGGATGCCATCATCAGAACACGAATTGATAACCTCCTCCTTTTTTTGATAATGAGTGAGTTAAGTTAAAATCATCGCATTGTTGCTCTTCTAATGTACCCAAGTTTGCGGCACATCGCTTAGATTATGGGTCTGCAACCTTTTCAAATAAAAGGGCCTCAAATGTTATGAGGATATCGGTGCGGACTACCAATATTATGGGAATATTGGTGCAAACTACAAATGTTACGAGGACATTGGTGTGGACTACAAATGTTACGAGGGTATTGGCGTGGACTACAAATGTTACGGGAATATTGGAGCGGACTACAAATGTTACGGAATATTGGTGCAAACTACTAATGTTACGAGGTTATTGGTGTGGACTACAAATGTTAAGAGGATATTGATGCAGACTACAAATGTTGCGAGGATATCGGTGCGGACTACCAATATTATGGGAATATTGGAGCAAACTACAAATGTTACGAGGTTATTGGTGTGGACTACAAATATTACGAGGATATTGGTGCAGACTACAAATATTATGAGAGTATTGGTGCAAACTACAAATGTTACGAGGCTATTGGTGTGGACTACAAATATTATGGGAATATTGGTGCAAACTACAAATGTTACGAGGCTATTGGTGTGGACTACAAATTTATGAGGATATCGCTGCGGACTACAAATGTTACGGCAATATAAGGCGGTTCTTTTTTGTTAAATTTTTTATTTATTACCCTAATATTAGTCAGGACATGTGGATGATGCTAATAAGTTTTGATACGTTTGTAGATCTTTAAATTTTATAATAAAGTATTTAATCTATTTAAAAACTTATGTCGTATTAACAAATGAAGTCTGTTTTATTATATTATATAATACTTTCCTGTTTTGTTTTCTCAGAAAATTTTCAGGAATTTTGCCAATACATTGTCTCGCGGACATATCATGGCGTCGCGTCCGGAGTTGTGGTATACGGTAAGTTTGTTAAAAAATATGAAAAATCTTCAATTACATTAGTTTTTTGCCATATTAATGGTATTTCATATAGTACCGGGTCATTTTTACCGAATATAGTTTACATAGAAATAGAATTGAAATCGTCAAATAATCATTTTCAAATTTCGTTATATCCAATGTACGACAGACGATAATGTTATAAAACGATTTAAAATGTAAAGTAAACAATGTTAGGTTAGAGCAACACACTCCCATGTTTCTTTATATTTTATGTAAATCTTCAAATTATAATACGGTCCTTATTAATATTATAAATGCGAAAGTGACTACCGAACCCATTTACATGAAATTTAGTACACAGATCTATAGCATGATAAAGGACATAGGCCACTTTTTAATTCGAATTCGAAAATACAGGATTTTAAGAAATGAAAGTGATTAAACAATCAAATAAGCAATATCAGTTTTACTTACAGAAATGGATATCTTAGTTATTGCAATCAATCAATCAAATCAATCAATCAAAAATATCTTGTCAAGTAGGCATATTACAGCACTTTTGTATCGTCAAATTGTATTTTTTTTCCACACTCTGATTCTAATATGCGTCTGATGATGGTACTCAAGAACGGCTTAAAATCTAAAGTTACGAGGGTTCCTTCGCGCCCTGATCCGAGAAGAACCCACAACAAACTCAGTCGGGTATCTTTTTTTGTTACCATCATCATTACAATATCATATTAGGTTATTATATTTTAATTAAAATTAGAGCATTTCGTTCACTCCCGGGCGTTTCTATCGTCTAGGTAATCTTGCAACTTATAATACGATTTTTCTATCAACTTTCTTTTAACAAAGACTTTGAAATTATTAATTGACATTTTTAGAACGTCTTGTGAGAGTTTATTATAGAAACGTATACAGTTACCCTTAAATGAGTTGTTGATCTTATGCATCCTACTAGAACCTACTAGAACTAGAATTGCAATACGTACTTTAAAAAAAGCTAGGATTTCAATAAAGTCCCTTGGGCAGCGTTAAGATAACTACGTAAGATCTTTTCCTCCATTATCCTGCAGTTTCTGAAGACCAACGTCGCGAACAGTGCGTGTTGTCAGTAATTACCTACAGCTCCGAGAGGTGGTCGCTGGCTATGGGTTATATACGAAAGGTTAAAGTCAGAATGATGTCAAATTTGATGGCCTAAGTTATTTACGCCATCAAATCAGAAATGAGAAGATCTGTAGAAGAACCTTAGTCACCCACATAGTCCTTAGAATCGCGAAGCTGAAGTGGCAATGGGCGGGGCATGTAGTCCGGGGAACTGATGGTCGTTGGGGTCCGAAGGTGCTGGTGCTGGTTCCAAGTAGCAGCTGGATCCAGGCGGCGCACAGTCGGCATCATTACATGAGACCTATGAGCATCTGTGGTCGTCCGTAAGCTGAAGAGAAGACTAATGCAGCCATATTATCATCAAGTGCCTTCTTCCTCTCCTTTTCAATTAAAGGGGATACTTTAATTGTAACTATGATCGGTCTATTTTCCATCCATTGGAGCTTCGGTCTAAAAGCAACCACACGATTGTAGTCATAAGTATGCGGCTATTTCAGTTTCTATGATATACATATGTACCGGCAACACTACATTTATTTATATTTATACACTTCTACATTGTCATATAGTTTTATACATTATATTTACTCATAAATATTGTATTCTATAAATATACTAGAATATATGTTATGAGATACATATATAGTAACTTATGTAAAATAATTATCAACGGACGGACAGATCCGTACATCTGATTTTTATATACGTAGCAGTGCGTAGGCGCCATCGCGCTTTCTCAAGTACCGCATCCTATAACACTGCCACATGGGACACATCTTGGCGCAGGTAGCTAACACAACCCACTGAGGAATGCCACGAGTGTGGATCCGCCGTTGACACGGCGGACCACACGCTTGCGGTGTGCCCCAGTTGGGATAGGCAGAGATCTGCCCTAATGGCCGTATTAGGGTCGACCGACCTGTCTCTGCCCACCGTCGTGAGAGCGACGGTGGAGCGGAGGGAGTGTTGGAGTGCGGTGGCCTCCTTTAGCGACGAGGTGATGTCGCTGAAAGAGGCCGCGGAGCGGCGTCGGGAGGCGGATCCCGCCGCCCACGCCCTCCGTCGTAGGCGTCCGGCGAGAAGGCGTGCGGTCCAGGACCGCCGTCTTCCCCCTTAGCACTAGCCTCTGGGACGGCGGACCGCGGAGGCCGTCGTCCCACGTAGCGAGGCTCCGTAGGTTGTCGGGCGGCGCGCCTTCGCGCTGCCCCATAGGTAGCTCGATCCTTAGGATCAAGGTAGGGGCCCCTCACGGGGAGTCACGGCGGCGTGCGCAGTTTTACTCCATAGTTAACCTGTAGCGTCGCCATTGTGACAGTGCGTAGGATGGCGGGTCGTTTTTAGCCGGTAAGAGTCCGGCATAACCGGGACGTCCGCGGCGTCCCGGTATCCTATTGAGGATTTTTTTCCCGTCTTACCAAAAAAAAAAAAAGGTAGCTAACACAACCATGTCTTTAAATCACGCTGCGGTCATATTTTTTTCTCGGTGAAATCAACTCTCATTGCTACTCATATAATTATCGACATAATAATTATAATAATCTCCTTTATTGTAACAACCAGCATACTTCAGTTGTCTTGAATTATCCTTTAAAAACCCTTCTGACTTCAAAATAAAAATGAAAGTGTCTTACTGGGGTATTATTTATTCATCTTACCATCGCACTCCGCTTCATATATATATATGTCGGAGAATAAGAGAAAAAAGGAACATAAAGGATAGGGGCGTAGGGTTCTGCGCCGACATCGCCATTAATGGCATTCATAATGCAATTTCCATACTGTGGGAGTTGGTGGGTAATGTAGGTGCAATCAAACACTTTATTAATTAACTCAGATTATAATGTTCCATCACAACGCGACAGTTTCAATAGGTGACCGCTCTGGCGGACCGTCACCCGAGAAATACTGAGAGACGCGCGCCGGATTGTCACTATTGACTCTGCCCCGCGCCGATAGACAGATGGCGCCAGCGTTGCACAGACTATTGCACTCCGACATATATATTTTTGAGCCATAATATGAATTAAATACACGTTCATTCTAAAATCACGTTTTAGAATATTAAATTCTAAACTGTCTGTATCTATCAATGTCTATGGTGTCGACAATACTTGTCGTTCAGCAGCCCGCCCAAGTTTGATGAGTTCGACACATGGTTCGTGTATCGTCAACTTGTTCGACTTCCGACACTTTATTTATGTATAGAATATGTTTCCTTGTGATATTTTACAAGTCACATTGTTATTTTCTTACAGACTTCCAGTCAGGCATCCAGTGCAAAATCGGCTTTATAATATAACTGAAACTTTATAAATAAAACATAATATAAAAATAACAATTGTAAATAAGCCATGATGGACTAGTTATACGGCACCTCTAAGATTGATTTATAAAAACGTGTTTTAAAGTGGTGGAAAAATCTAGAGGAAATCTGTACAAAATTATTTATGAAGCAGTTAGGGTTTGATTTTCAAAAATCCGTTTCTTTTACTGCAGAGGCTTATGCCCAGCTGTAGGGTGTTAGTTAAATCTATAACATATTATTAATGACTGCATTATAAACAAAAGTATAAGTAAATATAAACAATTTGGTAATTTATAATGCGTAGCTTGAAATTTCCCAATCTCTAGGTTCATTCGTAATTAAATTGTATACAATAATAGAAAGTGATATTGAAAGGAGTGTGAAGGCAAGGATTATAGTAAGTGGTGCTCTGCACGTCTTTACGAATAATCAAATGGAGTCTTAAAGGGCCAGACTGGCTGTGCATTGAGGAGTGTTGGTGACAACACTTATCTATGGCAAATTGGGCATGGCAGAAGGAGCATAAATGCGGTAGAGATGTGAGCGTTGAGAAGTATGAGTGGATTGAAACTGAGTGACAAAGTAAGAAATAGCGTGATAAGAGAACGTTGTGGCATAAAAGAAGAGGTAGTGACTAAAATTGAGAAAGGTATGCTTAGATGATTTGGGCACGTAGAGAGAAGAAATGAAAGGAGACTGACAAAAAGGATTTATAAGTCAAAAGTGAATGCGAAAGTTGGAAGGAGAATACCAAGGCGAACGTTCCTCCAAATATGCAAGGATCGTGGCAAGTGGAAGGATGTGGTCTCTGCCTACCCCTATGGGAATGAGGCATGATGAAATGAAAAGGATAATTTCAAGATATTACTTATAATTTCCAATAAGAAATCTTGAATGATAAAAATGATTTATACCTCAGCACGTACCCGTCAAATTTCATCAAATCAAATCAATATGGCTCAATTTATCATATTGATTAACCTTATATCATGACGTCAAATACATCGCCTCAGTTAGTGCTACAGAAAATTGAAGCCCCGTCGGGGTAAAAGCCTCCAAATTGAAATCCCATACGTGGAGTCTTTATTAGGCAATAGCGAGCGATCAGCTCTGCGAGTGTAGTGGGTAGGTTGACGTTGTCAGGGCTACCCATCACGGACTTCATATATCACCTGTTAATAATAGAAAATCTCGCCAACGCCATCATTAGGTCTTTTAATTTAGTTTTCAGAAATAATTCAACAAGGATGTTAATATCATATTAAAATACAAAATGCTTGTTTTTTATTTTTTATTATGTATTAGCCTGTAAGTGAATATTATATTATATATAATATAATTTTCCATGTAGGTCAATATATATTCCTTTTGGAAATAAATCTCTTAAACCATTGCATTAGGAGTCCGCTCCCGAAAACGTAGACAGACGATAGAACTAACCTTTGATAATAGAAAGGAAAACGTTTATTAGCATTATTTACGCTCCATCGTGTTAACACAGCTAAATGAAACGAAAGTTTCATCAAAAATACATACCTATAGTAAAAAAATTACCAACAATGAAATACGGGCAGACGCTCGGGTCAATGACCGCACGCGGACGTCGTCGGTATGCGTGTAAAAGAAACGACTAAATTGAGCTAAAGTGCGTTGAGGCGTGCGTTCAATGGCGCGGCAAAGGTGTCATTAATACTATTGTCTGTCTTCGTTTTCAAGAACGGCCTCCTAACACCTTGTATACGCGTAGTAATAGGATTCAGTTATAAAATATTTCGTCATTATAAGTCATACATACAATATTTGTTCATGTTGTGTATTTTTTTTGGTATGGTTTAACAATAAATTTATCTATTTATATGTAATCAAAATTAAACTTTGAATGTTTTTGTTAACCGAACAATTGCCTTCGTGTCTTCTCCAACATACTTGACACTGGCGAGATAATGTGGGCTCAGTTGGCACACCTGAAAGCCATTTAACAAAAGAAGAAGAAAACCTAAAAGTTATGTCACTCTTGTCAGTTCGCTTATATCTTCTACTAACTAACTTAACTATTCAATAGATTATAATACAGTTTTCAGCAACTTGCAAACACTGTCCAAACCTTAAGAGATAAATCAAATTAATGTACTTCAGAATTGTGTATCTAATATATAGTGGTGGGTATGTGTTCCAAAAATTCTCTACGAGTGAGGAGGCCTGTGCCTCATAGTGGGACGTTAATAGGCCACTACTTACCTTATTAACCATTTATGTAACATTACACCGATTTTTTAGCAAATTGGCATGCCCTAATGTTTAGAAAATTATCAATGGGAAACCCTTTATTTCTAAGAATACGATTTAGTCAAATGACGAACCGTACCTTATATTTGAAATATTATTTTATTTCAAATACACGTACGATCTCAATGATGCCTCAAAAGCAACTCACACAATGACCGTCCACTTAAACCACTGTCATAGACTATCTTCTCAAAAATCACACATCGGCCACAGAGTAGCTAACATTTGTCATACGTCAATGTCTATGGAAAGAATAACAAGTCTACAAATAAACAATTGCGATCACAGCGCCATGTCTGCTTACAACCAGGTAATTAACCTGACGTTTCGAAATAATAAATCAAAGTTATTTCTACTGATGCTCCGACATATATACGAAAGACTCACTCGTAATTAAGCGGTTTAGTTTAGTGTACTACTAATTTTACGAAGACTAGATCATTGTTATCGTTAATGATTTAAATATGCTTGTTAAGCCTACTTAAAAGAAGAATATTTTGATTTAAAAAAAGTTGATAACCCTGCGCCAGTGAGGCAATCTCGTTAAATCTAGAAGTACCACTAACGACGCGTCGGGCCGTCTTGACGCCTGTCCAATTTGCGTCAAAACATCCACGAGATGTTGTCTAATTCACCAAAAGTGGATTTAAGAAGGATTGAAATTTCTATTAGGTGGAAATTGTGATGGCAACACTGTCGTGGCCGTTTGCAGAAAGTGTTGCCGCGGGGGGAGAACGTGACAATTCATAATTGCTTCCTTTGATAAATATTTATTCCGAGTTCCGTTTTATAGAGACTCTTGGATATTGAGGGCAGCTCCGGGATCTAACATTCAAATATGTTTGCGACGTCTTCACTTGAATTCTATTACGTTTTATATAAATAATAAAATGCCATAAACATTATTAGAAACTTGGGTATAGAAATGATACCACCGCCTAAAACGTGATAGAAATTGCTTATAAAAGACTAGCTGGCTCGTGTAACTTCGTTTGTGTAAACTTAAATGTGAGATTTAAATTACTGCGCTATGTATTTCATGCTGATAACACTCAAATAACAAGAAAAACCTTTTTTTAATAATACATTAAATATAGCTTTAAAAAACTTCATACACCTTTATAAAAAAAAATATAGTATAATTAAATTATGCATAAACATATATTACATTAACAAAAGCCATACAACATACACTATCCTGTATTAGACACTTACAAAAACATACAGAGTATATATGCGTATATGTCAAACGCTGACAATTGTGTCAAAAGGCCATGACGTTACATTAAAAAAGTTTATATTGTCAAAAGCACTAAGGAGGTTACATTAGAAACTGTCGTAAACGATTTAATTATTAAATATATGATGTATTTATATTATACATGTTTATGTTACGTATGATGTAGAAAGAGATGTTTAATTAATTAATAAGGCGAATAGATTTATAACTAGCAAAGTCCCGCGGATTCACCCATGTACTCGTAGATAACGATCTCGTGACAGCGGAAAGTCTACTACAGATAATAGTCTCGTAAGTCAAACTACAGATTTATTTTAACATAAAACTTTTATTTTACGGGTATTTAAATGGTCATTAATAAAATATCATTTAATAGTATAAGGATAAATACAAAAGAATGGTTTGATAATTGTTGCCACTTTTATTAAATTTTAACATGTAAAAAAGTAGTACTCCTTCTTATTCGTTTCGCTCTTGACAGCGGTTGTGATCGTCATGAAGTAACGGAGTCGTCGCTCGTCGCTTCAACCGATGGACGTCCACTGTTGTTCAATGAAACTCCCAGGGCAGATTAGATTTGGTCGGATTTGGGTGACCTGCCACGCGGTCTGATGCCTTCTACTTTTCCTTGGACAACGAGGCGTTCGATGGAGTGGTAGTCACGCCGAGAAACGTGTCTAAAGAAAGTCAGAATGCGAGATTGTACTAGAGAGAATAAACGCTGCTTAATACCGAGTTCTTGAAGTATCGAGACGATTGTTCGAAACTCGGTCCACGAAACTCCAGGCATTCTTCTCCAACACCACATTTCTAGAGCATCTTTTTTCTGTTTCATCACGTCTCAGCAACGTATAGAAATATAGGGAAGATAAGTATCCTCATGAGTCTATATTTCATGGTCTTCGTGACGTTCCGATTCCTCCATATTTTCTTCATCTTTTCCATCGCCGTTCTTATAGCCATCCGTCGTTTGAGTTCGTCAATGCTGAATGCTTCCGCCGTTGTTTGATATCATGGCCCCGAGGTAAATGTAAGATTGGAGCACGACACATTTCGCAATTTCTGTCACCTCTGGGGAATTATTGTTTGCATGGCCAACAATCACTACCTTGGTCTTGCTGCGGTTAACCTTTAAACCAAACTAGGCTAATTCTTTCCATTCTCGATAGCAGTTCTTTTAGGCGTCGCGCACTTGTTGCAAACAATATAGTTATAGTGGCATAACTATAGTAGTTGGACATATGGCATCACGGGCTTTTTTGTAGATATTAATACGTTCTATAATATTGTAGAACATTTTTTTGTTCTATCATCAATAGTTTCCGCAGCGCACGCAATGACAGATTTTGTGTGATGAAATTTTTTCACACCTTGGGTTAAATTAATGCATTTTTATTAAGGATCCCTATTGATTTTGTGAAAGTAATATAACCTAGATCGCTTTGTGAAAACGCAGCTTTATAATGGTGATAAAATTTTTGAATTTGCTTAAATAGTTTTTGTGTGAAAACTTTTAGTAGTATTAATCTACCCCTTATACTATTTATTCTCGTGGAATCGTATCAAATCGTTAAATCATCTAAAGGGAAAAATGTAATCCCTTTCAGATGGGAAGGTTTCGGCAAAAATAAAATTTTATATTACGGTATATATTATGTGAGGTATGTTAATATCTCTTTTAGCTTATTACATGTTTATACAAGCTTATGTTATGTTATTGTTAACAGAAAGGTCATCAATCGAAAATACATGTTAAAATTTTATCTATAAAGTATTAGTTAATTGTACAACTAGCATTTCATGCAAGGCATTTAGTTTTTTCTCTATATTATTTTCAATGTACGGCTGATGATGACATTAAAGAACAACTTCGATTCTAAGGTTAGGAGGGTTCCTTTGCGCTCTGTCTTTCTTTTCTTTCTGCTCATTTTTTTCTCATTATCATTACAATAGATAAACTTAATTGCATCTTTAATTCCCACGCTTTTTTATCTTTTAAGTAGTCCTTTCTTTTAATAAAAGACTTCTATTCCTGGGAAATGCTTTAACGCAACCTTGCTACGAGGCAGAGAGTATGGGAATCACCGGCAGGGCCAGAATACCCACTAAAACTCAGCGACACCCTCCTCACCCTGAATTGGGGTTATCAGAGGCTCTCTTGTGCATTCTCCTTCACACTGCCTCATGAAACCGAGAAGGGAAGTTCAAGGAGACAGCAGGCGTTTTTAAAGACGCCTTCCAATGCCCAGCCTACTAGAATTTATAACAATTTTACTTTTAAATAAATATATATCTACTGATATACTTTGAAATAAATTGTCACCAATATAGATAGGTATTATAGTTTATCGACACTTCTATCATTTTCCCTTAAGTATTAAGCCAATATTATTATCGGAAGGACATATATGGGGTGTCGATATTTCAACTGTTCAGTGGACCGACAGAGTTTATAGGCCGGCGCCAAGTGACGTCGTAATAGGGACACAAACATTATCCTTTTAAATTGAATTTCGTGCAATTTATCAGAGCCTCCTGATAAAATACGCTCCCCATCAACCGTGGAGCAGTTTAAGCTGAGAAGTATTCAGTTATTTACGTCATTTAAATGACAAAGACATTTTCAATCTACATATTTTTTACGCTATAGTCCCTCTCTACAAGTGACATAAAAGAAACAACTGAACTGTTTCACCAAGATTTTGAACAGCTACTAATAAGAGATATGTTTTTTTTTATAAATCTTCGATTAAGTAAATTCTGTAAGTATATTACACTAAAATTAAACTGTAATAATTTTATATTTTGTGTGTGTGTAAATTAAAAATAAAAAATCAGTAAAAGTCCTTGTACGTGCGCCTTCTAATTCTACGTGATACTGGCGAAGTAAATTATGCCAGTCTTGCATAGGACAAAGCCATAACGCTACACAACATAACGTAATGCTTTTTTTTCCTCGCTGGGAAATACATTCACGTATGGAGTGTGAGATTCGCTGTTTCCAGAATACCCACTAAAACCCAGCGGAACCCTCTGCATCTGAAATAGGGGGTCAGAAGATCGCAAAAGCATTCGACGCCGATGGTACCCCAGATGCACTCTACAAAAGGTTCATTCAAGTAAGGGATAGCAGGCGGGCGAACGCACGCCTTCTCCTATGACTGGGATGAGGGGAAGTACGCGTGGCGTCACTTTCCCTCCTCAGGGCTTCTTTCTACAAGATGATAGTCTCACAGAAAGAAGCAACCGCCCTCCAGCCCGCTTCGCTNAACGAACTGCTCTAATTTGAATTGAAATATATTAAACTAACATGATATTGTAATGATGATGATAACAAAAAAAACAGAATACCCGACTGAGTTTGTTGTGGGCTCTTCTCGGATCGGGGCGCGAAGGAACCCTCGTAACTTTAGATTTTAAGTCGTTCTGGAGTATCATCATCAGACGTACATTAGAATTAGAGTGTGGAAAGGAAAAGAAAAAACAAAAATTTGACGATTCAAAAGTGCTGTAATATGCCTACTTGAATAAAGATATTTTGATTTTGATTTTGTACGCGCGCCTTCTAATTCTACGTGATACTGGCGAAGTAAATTAAGCCAGTCTTGCATAGGATAAAGCCATAACGCTACATAACATAACATAATGCTTTTTTTTTCTCGCTGGGAAATACATTTACGTATGGAGTGTGGAACTCGCTGTTTCCAGAATACCCACTTAAACCTGAACTTGAAAGAGGGTGTCAGAAGATCGCAAACGCATTCGACTCCGATGGCACCCCTGATGCATTCTACAAAAGGCTCATTCAAGTAAGGGATAGCAGGCGGGCGAACGCACACCTTCTCCTATGACTGGGACGAGGGAAATTATGCGCGGCGTCGCGTTCCCTCCCCAGAGCCTCTTTCTGCTAGATGATAGTCTCTTAGAAAGAAGCAACCGCCCTCCAGCCCGCTTCGTTGCCGATCATTATGTTAATATTTTTCGACAGCGAAAGGTCACATCCAGTTGTGGACATCAAGAAATGCCGTGGTAGCACCCAAGCTGGACACTCCACCACCATATGGTGCGCCGTATCGTCGATAGCTCCACATTCGAGATAGGCTGGTGAGTCCCCGCGCCCTACAATCTGGTGCAGGTATTTCCCGAAGCATCCGTGCCCGGTAAGCATCTGCACCAATGCTACCGTAACATTGCCCACTACCGGAGAGTCAAGATCTTCTCTCCACCTGCGCCTTAAGGCCTTCTCGGACAGGGACCTTATACTTTGTAGCTCTTCGGCACCAGGTTGTTCGTCTCTGGCTCTAGCAGCTGCCCGGCATTGATACGCCGCCGCTAAAACCTCCGCCCTGAGCTCCCAAGGGGGTATAACATAATTTTGATAGATAATGCTATGATGCAAGTTATTTAGGTTTTCAGTAGTTAAAATATAACGGTGGTGGAGTGGAAAATATTAAATAGAAAAGAAGTTTAAACATCTGTTGTCGTTATGGGACGGTGCGGGCTCAAGTTACCCTTTTAAATTTAATATCCTGCGATTTGTCAGTGGCTCCTGATAAAGTGTGTTCCTCCTCTCGCCCGTGCAATAATTTAATCTCAGAAGTGTCTCGTCATTTATTTAAATGACGCTTGCTTTAAAGCTTATCAACAGGAAGTGAATCGTTAAGATCTGTTATTGTCTCTAGTTAAAAACGAGGCTCATTACAATCGTGATACATCTTAGAAAACGAGAGGTATATTCATCTATAGTAATGTAAATGCAAAATTAACTCTGTACATTGCTCTTACTTAGATAGACAGAGCTTTAAGAAATATAGGCTTACAAGCTGAGGTAAATGTTTTTTCATAGGTTTGAAGGGGTACCATATTTTATTAATTTAGGCAAATTGTTTTACAAATAAAAACATATGTATAAATACTTCAATGTTATTAGTTATTTGCTGCAAAGAGCTTATAGTCCTTTTCAGGCTCTAGATTATCGCTGTACCAAATTTTAATCAATTTCGTGAAATCCGTTCTTAGCTGACCTCTCCTCCGCAAAAGGAATATTCCTACCAAATTTTAAGTCTCTACGCCTTACGTGATGAGTCAATAGTTAACACCCCCCAACCCCGCTTGTGGGTGGAATTTCGTGAAATCCGTTCTAAGCCTACTTCTACTCAGCAAAAGGAATATTCCTACCAAATTTCGAGTCTCTATGCCTTATGGTTCCAGAGATATCGTGATGAGTCAATAGTTAACACCCCCAACCCCGCTTGTGGGTGGAATTTCGAAAAATCCGTTCTTAGCTGACCTCTACTCAACAAAAGGAATATTCCCACCAAATTTCGAGTCTCTATGCCTTATGGCTACAGAGATAACGTGATGAGCAAATAGTTAATACCCCTCCAACCCCGCTTGTGGGTAGAATTTCGTAAAATCCGTTCTTAGCTGACCTCTACTCAACAAAAGGAATATTCCTACTAAATTTCGAGTCTCTATGCCTTATGGCTACAGAGATAACGTGATGAGCAAATAGTTAATACCCCCCCAACCCCGCTTGTGGGTAGAATTTCGTAAAATCCGTTCTTAGCTGACCTCTACTCAGCAAAAGGATTATTCCTACCAAATTTCGAGTCTCTATGCCTTATGGTTCCAGAGATATCGTGATGAGTCAATAGATACCTGGATATCTCTTTTATATATATAGATATAGATGTTGCTTAAGATCTCCAATTCTTTTAATGATTTAAAGCTAATATTTATATATATAACGGCGGCAACGATTTTTAATGTTGGTAACAAGGTGTGCAGCGAGCTAGCAACATTCGAACTACCCCCACTCGCAGAAACTAGTATAAAAGGGCTTGCATTAGACTGGCGGGCATTTTCCTGTCCGATTGTCTTTTCAGCAGCAGCAAACGTTGCTCTAAGCCTAGGTCCGAGCCTCGCAGGAGGCGCCCTTAGAGTAACGTTTTCCCCCGACGCTGCAGGGTCCTTCTACGGGCCCACCCCTCGGCAGAGCTTCTGCGCTCGCCGCCCCTCTCGGTTACGCTGTAAAAGCCAGTAGGGCTAATAGCAACTACACACATCGAATAAAAAAAAAATGGCGGGCATTCTTACTCGAAGTGCTACCCGGTGCACACCTTGCACTCATAAATTATTGGTTATTGTTATTTAATTAAAAACATTTAATAATTTAGTTTTAAGTAATAACTAAACTCTGTGAAAATTGGTGTGAAAATGTGGTTGTTTTTATTTAAAATATGGAAGACCAGAACGCGATATATATATAGAATTGCCTGTTTATTTACACATTAATATCCTCTAGATTTGTTTACCAAGTGTTGTCATTTCAATAGAAGTTTTCTTTACTAGTTGAAGTTATTATAATACTCGCTGACTGCATTCTATCAGTAAAGTAGCAAAAAACGGATATGTTATAGTTATTCTTAGTTTGATTGACATGAGGCACGCTATATGTTGGACCTATGGACTCCTAAATTTAATTGCAAAATGTCCAATGCGACATGTTTGCTTTTTCTGGACTCAGGTTGTCACGTACATGTAAATGTGCAATATCAATTACTAATTTGTGAAATAAAAAAGTTTCATTGTTTAAATTGCCTTTATTCCCATTCTATCAGGTTATTGGACCAGCACGCTCCTACAGCGCTAAAACAAAATATAAGGGGGGTCGAATAGAGGATAAGGAATGTTGGCGCCAACACTTATGTAGCTATTAGTGTTAATGAGTTTGTGTAAATTGATATTGGGAACATTAAGTGATTGTACATTATAATCCGAGTTAATTAATAAAGTGTATGATTGCACCAACATTACCCACGAACGCCCACAGAATAAGAAATTCAATAATGGATCCAATTAATGACGATGTCGGCGGAGAACCCTACGACCCTGTGCTTTATGCTTCTCCGTTCTCTCTTATTCTCCGACATATATATGATGTACAAATTTATCTTCTACTTGCCTCTCTAAGTTTTATTTTCAAGAAAAAATATCTCATATCAAAAGTTCGGTCTACATCTGCAAATTTTTCAAACTATTTCAACGGTTTAGATAAGTAAACTGTATGTACAGACAGTCAGAGTTTACTTTTGTATTATATAAATTGATATTGATCTTAAGAAAATATTTTAGGGAATTTTTTGAAAGGAGTAGCAATATCACAGGCTACGTGTCCGATAATTGAAAACGTTGGACCATTTGTTTGGGTGAGACACTTTCTCCTGACAAATTGTCTGAAAGTAATATTAAACCCAAGATTATTTATGTGTATTACCAGCTTTATATTCGCATAGCTCTCTTGGACGATTAGGTTCGGTGTAAAAATAAAATTTTATGTTGGACCATAATATTCGACCGCATGTTTATATAACTTCGTTTATTTAATACTTTCCTGTTCTAAGTGAAAATATCGGCAGTGTTTTATTCATACCTTATAATGATTTCAAATATAATTTTTCTAATCTTTTATTATAAAGAGGAAACATTTCATTATGTTATGGATGTCGGAGTGCAAGAATCTGTGGATCGCTGGTCCGTGTGTAATAGTCTGTGGAACGCTGGCGCCATCTTTGTATCGGCGTGGGAGCAGAGTCAATAAGTGGCAGTCCGGCCCGTCTCTCGGCAGTTCTCGAGCGGCGGTCGGCCGAAATGGTCGACTATTGAAACTGTCGCGCTCCTAGCTATTAGTGTTAATGGTACGTTTTCACACCGAAACTACTAGACTGATTTTGAAAATCTTTTCTACATTAGAAAGCTACATTTTCACTGAGCGACATAGGCTATATTAATTTCTCAAAAAAAATAGGGATCCCTAATAAAAATGCAATAACGTAACCCAAGGTGTGAAAAAATTGAGTACACAAAGTCGATGACATGCACTGCGAAAACTATTGAAGATAGAACAAAAAATGTTCTACAATATTATAGAATGTATTAATATCTACAAAAAAGTCCGTAATACTATATGTCCAACTACTATAGTTAGGCTACTATACCTCCTTTTTTACAGTTTAGAAGTTAATAAAACTGCCGACAATACTCGAACCATATTATTCATACCTCCGTATTAATCCTTATCCTCTTAAATGATAATTTATTAAAGACCAATTCAATACCTGTAAAATACTTTTTAAATGATCCAAATCAAATCAAATCAAAAATATCTTTATTCAAGTAGGCATATTACAGCACTTTTGAATCGTCAAATTATATTTTTTTTCCACATTCTGGTTAAAATATACGTCTGATAATGGTACTCAAGTTCGGCTTAAAATCTAAAGTTACGAGGGTTCCTTCGCGCCCTGATCCGAGAAGAACCCACAACAAACTCAGTCGGGTATTTTTTTTACCATCATCATTACAATATCATATTAGTTTACTATATTTTAATTAAAATGAGAGCAATTCGTTCACTCCCAGGCGTTTCTATCGCCTAAGTAATCTTGCAACGTATAATACGATTTTTCTATCAACTTTCTTTTAACAAAGACTTTGAAATTATTAATTGACATCTTTAGACCGTCTTGTGGGGTTTATTATAGAAACGTATACAGTTACCCTTAAATGAGTTGTTAATCTTATGCAGCCTACTAGAATTTACAACGAGTTTGTTTCTGTTTCGCAAGTTATATGATATACATTCACTCTTTTTACTAAAAGAGTCAATGTTATTATGTTCGTACAAGTTTTCTAATATGTATACGCAGTGAACTGTCATTATGTTAACTGCCTTGAATTTGTTTCTTAGCGACTCTCTTGGACCCATATTGTAAATCGCACGAACGGCCCTTTTCTGCAGCACAAATATTGCATCTATATCAGCAGCATTACCCCAAAGTAGAATACCGTATGACATAATGCTGTGAAAATAGCTGAAATATACCAGTCTGGCAGTATCAACATCTGTCAGACGACGAATTCTTTTAACTGCGTAAGCCGCAGAGCTGAGATTAAAATCGGACATTCTATTCACAAGATATAACGAATTAAAAAATGTCAATCTAAAAAGAATAATGTATCCCGAGTCGAACTCCAGAGTGTCAAATGTCGTATATAGGGAAGTACTGAGACAATAAAGTATAATCTCTTCTCTAATATTATAGTAGAAAATGGACCGATTTAAAAAATCTTTAAATACATATAGAGCATTTTTAAATTCACTAATGTCGGATATTCTACGTAAATGATGTTATGAATTTAAAAATTGTAAAGAAAAATCTGTGTATTGATTAGATTATGAATGTGTGTAGCTAATAATGTGAATGGTTGCCTTGTCGTGAATTGACGGCCTCGCTGGCGCAGTGATGCGAGTATTCACTTTGCTAGCGGCGGTCCCGGGTTCGATCCCCGGTAGGACGAATTTAGGAAATTGTATTTTCTAATTTGTCTGAGTCTGGACTAGTGAGAGGCTTCGGCCGTGGCTAGTTACCACCCTACCAGCAAAAACGTACCGCCAAATAAAGAGATTTGTGTTCCGGTACGTTGCTGTGTGGAAACCGTAAGGGGTATATCGCCTCTTAACAGATTAGCGCGCTTCCATCTTAGATTGTATCATCACTTACCATCAGGTGAGATCACAGTCAAGCGCTAATATGTCAGCAATAAAAAAAATGGTATCTACGTGGGTGAATCCACTGGGCATTGCTAGTTGTATAAATAGAAAAGATATAAATAAACGTGAACATTGACTATTTCATAGTGAAATTGTTTAACTTGAGAAAAGCTTTAAAAAAATGTTAATGTAAGAATAGGTGATTAACTATTAGATGGTATGTTTTCAAGGGTATATGTCTATCGCACACTAAACACTGAGTAAAGAGAGTGGGAAGTGTCTGTCCTAAAAACGGCTAGCGCTTTTAGCGCTGGGTTAGTGTGTGGGAGGAGGAGCCCGTTTTTTCTCTTGGAAATGCTTTTACCCTTTTCATACATGAATGTGGCACCAGAGGTTCGACTTTTACATTGGTCCTTAATGACAGAGAAGGAACTGGTTACCGCTGCCATATTCGTGGAAGAAAGAGAAGATAGACTGACGCCGTAACGCGTTACGTAACAAGCGGTTTACCCATCTATAAGGAGTTATCATTTATTGTACTTACAACACTTTAAGTAATTATTTCCAATTAATCCAAATTCCAATACTATACGAGTACAATAAAAATTACTTTTCTTTGCTAATTTATTTAAATCAAGATACCATTAATAATAACTTCTGCTTTTAACTCCTCGAACGTTCCGTTAGAATTGAATAGATGGCACCGTTTTCTTTATTGGGAAATGCTTATATGCACAAACCATCCATTGTCGAGACACAGTCAAGGAATTGCCCAGGGAGGAGGCTTCACAGCCATGTTTGTCGGTGAATGTGGCACTAGGGGTTCAACTTTCGCATTTGATCCTGGTGTGTTGGATGAGTCCGACTACCTTGTACCCTTTTTTCCGTTGGGAAATGCATTTGCGCACCCGTGGCACGGGGCAGGGAGTGTGGGACTCGCCGGTAAGGCCAGAATACCCACTAAAATCCAGCGACACCCTCCTCACCCTGAATAGAGAGTGTCAGAGGCTCCTTTGAGCATTCACCCTGACACTCCCAAACGAAACCGACTGAGGATGTTCAAGGAGGAGACACGAGGCGTTCAAAGACGCCTGCCACCCAGCCTCCTCTTTAGAAGGGGAGCAGCATCTTCCTGTACTCGTTCCATTGCCTCCTTCATAGAAATGACGGCTTCGCAGAAAGAGGCAACTGCATTCCATCCTATCTCACTGTCAAGCATGGCGCCCTTGGTAGGAAGAGATCAGCTTCGATCAGGGACACCAGACGATGTCGTTGTGGTCCCCAAGCCGGACATAACTACCTTGTTCCCCGCCCTCATCCGGCGGTGGGAGGTTATATCCTCTGGAATCTACCTCTCTCGTTGGGTCTCTTTCACTTTAAGTCCCACATTTAAGCGTTCCAGACGAAGTTGCGCGGGTCATCTAGTATACATTAGCTAATCACCTGCAAGTTACAATCTCATTTCAATCATGATCTCACTGAACAAGAATCGATTAAAGCGAACTCGATTCAACTTCATGTTCTTGGCAACTGGGAGCCATCTTAAATTTCGCAAGAGTTTAACACAGCTTTGATTGTATCTCAGATCTTCTATCAGTTTGAGATAATTTCGATTATGATATCATTGACCAAGTTTCTAAATGGGTTCGAGTATCGTTTTCAATTTAGTTGCTTGAGATAAGGGAAATACACTTCTGAAAATTGCCGATCGGATTTATTTTTGTCTGTCAGTGTTTATACAAGATTCAGTGGTTTATACAGAGTGAAATTTTTAAGCGGCGTGTAAACGTAAATAGCGTATAAATCATATTTATTTTGATAATATAATTGTGTATCGATATTCAGAATTTTCATTTAGTTTCCTATATGATTTAGTTGTTTTAGATAAGGGGAATACACTTCCGAAAATTTATTGTTTGATTTATTTCCGTTTGTCACTGACAAATTATATTAAACAAGGTATAGGTTTATGCAGAGTGAATATTTCGAAGGGTCGTATAAGGGCTAATCATGCCACAGTTATGGATATTATTTGAACGATTCCTTTTTGATTTGTGTATCTGATTCGAAATACTGACAAAAAAAGCTTTTTTTCATCCTTTACTAGTGTCATTTTCGAAAAGGATGAATTTAATCGATGTTTGTTTTATCAAAACGAACAGCAAAATATCTTGTCTATAAATATATATGTCGGAGTGCAATAGTCTGTGGAACGCTGGCGCCATCTCTCTATCGGCGTGGGGCAGAGTCAATAAGTGGCAGTCGGGCACGCGTCTCTCGGTAGTTCTCAGGTGACGGCGCGCCGGTGCCGTCGACTTTTGAAACTGTCGCGTTCCTAGCTTTTATATTATTTATCCAGTACCAATTTTTATTGAAATAGAGACTGCGAGGCCTTTTAGTCCGTTTTACTATTCTTTTAAAGTTTTAGATTGGTCCATATATATCACTAGCGATTTGCAAAAGTAGTAGAGTATGTTGTACCTACATAATATACCTGTGATAGGATATTTAGACACCGTTTTCGATGAACGCATATATGCGGCTACAATTTTTCCGACACTTCCAACAATGATCGTTATATTTTAACCAATTTACATGAAATCTTCACAATTTATATACAAAAACCTTCGTCATGAATCACTCTAGTTAAAGGTGTAAGTTGTATTAAAATCTGTTTAGTAGTATATGAGTTTATTGCGTACAAACAGATAGGCGGCGGAGGACTTTATTTAGTATGTAAGGAACTGTAAAATTAGTTCTAAATTTTACCTTAAAACACCTGTCTTTTACGTGCTTGAGGGTACCTTAATATCGTAATTCATCTGTTTAACCGTTGAGTACAGTCGTGATCTCCAGAATAATCTGAAGTTTTGGCAATTACCATGTAAATTTGCCAAGTTCGCGAAATAATTTAACGGGATGGAGACGCCGGATTCAAAACAATTTATATGTTAATTCTGCTGTATGGACTAGGTTCGTACGCGAATAACTTCACTTCAATTAGGATTTCTACAATGCCAAATATTCCACTTGTGAATAATTAACTCGAACATGACGTACGTTGTTTTAAACGCGTTTCAAAACTTTATCTTGTGACTCTGATCGCATTGTGTACGCCACTAGGCACACCATACTATTTAACTAGCAGTCTGGTTACCCTGCCCATTTTCGTCTGTGTAATGTGTTACATAAGTGTGAGAAAGTTTTAGAGAGAGAGAGAGAGCAAATATTCTTCTTCTTCATTTGTTAAATAGCTTTCAATTTGGCCAATCGGGTACAGATTATCTCGCCAGCGTCAAGTGTTGGAGAAGAGAAGTGTACAACACAACGTGAACAAATAGTATCCATGTGACGAATAATAAACAATTATTGCATAACTTATTCCTATTACATTTGATATATTTACAAAAGTTAATTTTTAGGACGTTTTTAGGACGAGGGATATGTGAGGTGAAAAAATCTTAAATGGAGTGAGGAAGTTAAGAATTAAGAAGGACGTGGGAAACAGAACCTTCGTCTAGGCCCAGGGGTGGCCAACTTTTGTGCATATAAGATCTACTTTTTATTTCAAAATTGAGTCGCGATCGACCTATTTCTTAGGTAAGAAGAAGGACATTTATGCAATGTGCTTTTATACCTCCGTGCACTCTTGCGAGTTCAGAAACATACATGAATATTTATTTAATGGGTTATAATAATATGTATGTCAAAGAATAAGAGAGAAGGAAGCCTAAAGCACAGGGGCGTAGGGTTCTCCGCCGATATCGTCATTAATGGCATCCATAATTTAATATCTTATACCGTGGGCGTTCGTGGGTTATAATGTTTGTGCAATCAAACACTTTGTTAATTAACTCGGATTATAATGTTCAATCGCTTAATGTTCCCGATATCAATTTACACAAACTCATTAACAATAATAGCTAGGAATGCGACAGTTTTAATAGTCGACTGCTCTGGCGTCAAACGAGAACTACCGAGAGACTCCCGCCGGACTGCCACTATTGACTCTGTCCCACGCCGATAGACAGATGGCGCCAGCGTTCTACAGACACCTGCCCTCCGATATATATATATAATAATATAAATAATAAAATAAAGTTTAAATTCACATTAATCATTGAAAGCGTCCCCTCGTGAAACTTGCGCGCGATCGACCTAAATCGGTCTCGCAATCGGCTTGATGGGCTCTCATCGTCTAGGCCACATGTGACGCATCACTGCTGGGCACAGGGCTCCTCACTCATACAAGAAAGGATTTTTAGAGCATAGACCCACTGCGGCTCCACTGCGGATTGGCGGGCATAGTACACAAGTGCACTCTCTATTCCTTTACTCTCATAGACCGACGGGACAGGAATCCGACACAACCGGAAAGAGATCAGGCGCAGGACCAACGGCTTTACGTGTTTCCCAGGGCACTGGGGCGTAATACGCCCCAGTGCCCTGGGACCACCATCTTCACAACTTTGGGCAAATATTGAGAAAATTTTAATAGAAAACTCAATGGACTCGAATCCAGGACCGCATGACTATGGCCGAACATGCTAAGCACTAGACCAATGAGGCAGTCCATTCGCACAAGGAGTGGTCCCTTATCCGTACTTTAACCAAATGTACTTGTGGCGTTGATATCCAGCGACTGTCATATCTATGAAGAAAAAACCAGGGTCGCCTTGGTATTTTCGTTTGGATAAAGGCATAATGTTTACCTTTGGCCAATTTTGAAGAAGACGTGAATGAATTCCTGGATCTTTCCAGGAATGTTTTGGAGAGTCATATTAATTCTTGTGAATATGGGACTGCTGCTTTAGCACATGAATCAGCTGTCTCATTTCCAGGGATAGTGGAATAGCTGGAGACCCAAACATGTAACATAGACACCACAAACATGTAACATGTAACAGAGACTAATAACACGGAAAAAGAATTACTCTAATTCTGAAAACAATGAGAAACCTTGATTTACTTCGGAAGGGGTTTTCTTAAAAAACATTTAAAATTTAATGAGTCAGTCTAAATTACAGTCTGTTGTATTAACAAGTCCAACCAAATTTCATTAGCGATGGTTCCTCAAGACCATAACATGTTAAAAAGTCAAGCAAATTTCCACCTTCTGGGCATAGGTCCCCTGGCCCGCTGGTTTCCCTGTCATAATTATAAAAAAAATAGTGTAAAAATACGTTTACAATGAATCTTCAGCGACACATATTGCGGTATTGCGCACTTTTTTATTAAAAGTGCATGCGTACATAGTACACATGTCAGAATAGAATAGAAAAGCTAGTAAATCTATTCGAATTTTTTATCAGAATGTTAGAGGGCTCAGAACCAAATTAGAGAAATTATACACAGGTATATTGTCGTCGAACTCAGATTTATTTGCAATGACAGAATCGGGCTGCAATTATTCAATTGAGGACGCAGAAATAATTCCACCAGGATACACAATTTTAAGGTGCGACAGAGTGGACGGGCGTAAGCAAGGCGGCGCTTGTCTCGTGGCCACACCGCGCTTTGAGCTTCGTCGAATAAACTGTGACGTCAATATCGACGCTCGCGCGTTCGAACTGGTATGTAGCACCGTGTACACACACGGGCGGTTTTTGTTCCTACTTTGTGTCGCGTATATCCCGCCTCGCAGCAGCGAGGATGAATACTTGATATTATTCCAAATAATAGAAGAATATCGTAGGCAGTATGATAAAATAATAGTATTAGGGGACTTTAATTTAAATTCATGTTCGTCTTATATAATTAATTATTTTGAATATTTTCAATCATTTTGTGGGTTTGTACAGAGTAACACTGTCGCAAATTGTAATAACCGTTTTCTAGACCTAGTACTAAGTACGGTGGGAGAAATCAGAGTTTGCACTGCGGAATATCCGCTAGTCCCAGTGGACGCTTACCATCCACCTCTTGACATCACGGTGAAATTAGAATCCCAGGGACGCCCTGAGTCAAGGAATGAAGATTCGAGTGCGGTTACAGCCGTTGGGTGGAATTTTTACAAAGCAGACTTTCCGTTATTATATTCAGCTCTTGCTGCAGTTGATTGGAGCCCACTGTATACATTAGATCTAGAAAGTGGTTTAAATTATTTCTATGATACTATTTATATGATAATCAATGACTGCGTTCCGAAAAAAAAGCGAAGTCAGGTAACACCGAGGTACGTTTACCCCGAGTGGTATACTGTTGAATTAATTCGCAACATCCGACAAAAAGCACTTCTCCATAAACGTTTTAAGATGAGTAAATTACCTGAAGATTACGAAACGTTTGCTAAGTGTCGAACAAAGGTAAAATTTATGATTGAACTTGCTCACTGCAACTACAAACAACGGGTTCAAAATCAACTGCTGAGAGATCCAATGTCTTTCTGGAAGTACACAAAATCAAAAAAAGGTAGCAGGTGCCCAGACAACATTTTGAAAGATGGGGTACCGCTTACTACTGAGCAATGTGCTAATGAGTTTGCGAAATATTTTCACTCTATTTATAGTACGCAAGCTCCTGACCTGGATGTGAAAGAGGCAATGGCAGGAGTAGGTGGTAAACATTGTGCGTCGAGGGTTCACATTGATCAACTAAAACTAGATGAAGTTCTTCATGCCCTTAAGCAGCTTAAACCAAAGAAATCTGCGGGACCTGACGGAATTCCATCCTTCATATTTAGGGATTGTCGTTTAGTATTGGCGAGGCCATTGCTTTACATCTACAACTTGTGTTTAAGCACAACTGTATTTCCAGAAAGGTGGAAAGTGACTAGGGTAACTCCAGTTCCTAAAGGGGAAGCAAAAACAAAGCTTGATGGATACAGACCTATCGCTGTGTTGTCATCGCCAGCAAAAATACTCGAATCTGCTATTTACAGAAAAATTTACATGCAGTTAAGCGAACAACTGTCAGATGTTCAACACGGTTTCCGGCCAGCCAGGAGTACCACCAGTAATCTTCTCAGCTACATTACCAATGTTGTACCCACTGTCGACAGGGGAGAGCAGACTGATGCAGCCTACTTTGATTTCCGGAAGGCTTTTGACTTAGTAAACAACGATATTTTACTCAAGAAATTAGCAATGATTGGTTTTACCCCACATTTATTATATTTTTTTGCTAGCTACATGAAAAATAGGCAACAATATGTTGAATACAAAGGGCATCGTTCCGAACTTTATTTTACCAGGTCTGGCGTAAGTCAGGGCAGTAACCTTGGGCCTTTGCAATTTATAATTATGATAAATGACTTGCCCGAAGCAGTAAAGAACGCAAAATGTTTACTGTTTGCTGACGACCTAAAACTTTTCTTGACCGTAAAAACGCGAAACGACTGTAAGCAATTGCAGAAAGATATAGATAGAGTAGTTGCATGGAGCAAAGACAATCTATTGGAATTTAATACAGCAAAATGCGTGACTATTACTTTTTCCCGTGCACGCACTCCACTTCTGCATAATTACGAAATAGAGGGAGCGCCAATGACTAGAGTCGATGAGGTTAGAGATCTGGGGGTGACTCTAAACTCTGAGCTGAAGTTTCGTAATCATATAGAGAACTGCTGTAAAAAAGCGTACAGGAATTTGGGGTTCATGCTTCGTACAGTTAAAGGCTTTACGAATATAAATGTTATAAGGGTATTATACAACGCAATAGTAAGAAGCCATTTAGAAGGAAATGCAGTCATTTGGTCTCCGCATGAAACTAAGTATAGCCTCATGTTGGAGAAAGTACAAAATAAATTTACTAGAAACCTTTATAAGACCTTATTTGGGGTGTATCCATATTATCCGTTAATGTATCCGAGCCTATTCGTCTTAGGTATGGTCGGGTACAATGAACTCAGAGTTAGGAGGGAACTAGCACTAGTCATATATATGTTAAGGATAATTACATGTAAAATTCACAATGCCGACTTACTAGGGCACGTGCAATTTTATATTCCGGATAAGTATGTTTGGCGAAGACGACGACCGCCGTTGTTGCTGGTACCTCGCGGTCGCACCAACTTACTTAACAAGGCACCATTGACGCGTGCGCTTTGTATTATTAACTCTATTGCTACTGAATCTGATATTTTTCATTGTTCTCTGAGTGATCTCACAAAGGTAGCTTTAAATATTATATGCTATAGGATTAATAATAGGATAAATCTTTAGATAATAAGGTAGAATAAGTTTTTCACTATTGTATTAGGATTACCTGTGATGATAGTGATTAAAAAATAAATAAATAAATAAATAAATAAAAGAAGTGAAACTTCTTTGGCATATCAATTTTTAAGTCTTGTTTATATTTACACAAACCTAAAACTTCAGATTTCTGACACGTAGAGGGAGGGAAACGGAAGATATTTAAGTAATTTAATTGTCATTAAACATTAAAAGTGTCAATAATAATTTGTTGCAAACCCAAATGACGAATTGTATATAAAAATGCCACGTGTTTTATGTCAATACGAGAAATTATTAATTAAAATTATTTTATGAAAAATAGTATATTAAATGACGAGTGGCAAATTAAAATGCCACATGTGATTTGTACCTAACCTTCAAACGAATTAGCATAATACATTATCTCTGCTCTGCTTCTTCTGCTTGGTCGTAACGAGATGTCATAAAGCTTAACCTTCCTAGATAATGGGATAATTATCCAAACTAAAATAATAAACGAATTTGAACTAGTAGTTCTTGACGTTACGGCGTTCAATTACACAAAATAAACTCTTCAACGTCGTAAATATAGACAATGTTACAAACATCAGTTTAACCTAATGCTGATTTATTTGTTTTAATACTATAAAAAATCGTTGTCTGTTAAGCTATACGGTTTAATTTTACGTAATTACGTAATAAGTAAACACTGATGAAAAATTGTGGTTGTAATAAACAATGGTATTAGGACGATCGCGCCTCTATATCACTCGGCTTACGCAGAACGTGACAATTAATGAATTTTCGTGCATGCAGCCTTTGTTCTTCGATTTATAAGACGATAACAATGATCGTATAACAGATTGTTGTTTCTACATATTTATATTTTGATTTTTATAACCTCTTTCATGTCACTCAAATAACACTTTCTTAACAAACATTTAATCGTGTTAGATTCTGCAACTCCATTTCAATCGAGAAGTTGCTGAATCAGAATCGATTAACGAGTAATTTCAAGCTCAAATCGATTCTGAGTGCGGATTCTTGGCAACTGGGAGCTATCTCAAACTTGGCGAGAGTTAAATATTGCTTTGATTGTATCGTGATTCGTATTCAATCTTCTGCCTGTTTGAGATTATTTCAATTATAATAACATTGAACGAGTTTCGTTACAAAATTTAAGAGTCATTTATTTTTGTTTTAAATAGTAGTCTGATGCACTTTGTTTATACGTTTGAAAAACATATAAAACTATTATTTTGAATTGATCAATTTAGATTGAATGTTGAATTGTCTATGCTTACAGCAAATTTATAATCGAACAATATTTTTCTATCTCTATGAACCATTAGAGTTATAAATATGAAACACTGCCTTACAAAATTAGGATTGTATACCCGATACTTTATACGTAGGGGCGAAATGTTATGTTAAATTTATACATATATACATACAAAGATACACGCCTCACTTCCATAGGGGTAGGCAGAGATTACGTCCTTCCACTTGCCACGATCCTTGCATATCTCCTTCCCTTCTTTCATTTTCATTTAACCTTACATACAAGTTCGTCAGTTTAGAGTACTCTTGATCTGGACCTTATTTAAAATGTCCTAGATTTGGTACAGAAACGTTCGCCTTAATCTTCTCCTTCCAACTTTCCCATTCTTTTTTTCAGTCTCCTTTCATTCATTCTCTGTACATGCCTAAAACATCTAAGCATACGTTTCTCAATTTTAGTCACTACATCTTCTTTTATACCATAACGTTAAGTTATCACAATATTGCATACGTTGTCACTCTGTTTCAATCCACTCATACTTCTCATCGCTCTCATCTCTCCCGCATTTGTTTTACTTTTATGTTTCTTCTGACATAACTATCTTATTCATTACATGACTTCTTTTAAAAATTTGAATCACATAAAATATCTAATTCGTAGCTCACCGTCCGTTTCAACGAAGTCAAAGTTATTTACGTTACATGACGTCAAACACCGAATAGGCATTTATTGTGTCTCCAAAATTATAAAAGAGATTTAGTTTAGTGTACGACAGAATCGAGACCATTGGCCCCGTTAGATAAGCATGTTCAATTTATGTTTAACATCGAGAATTCCGCCATCGGGCCCTCATATTAAATTACTTATCAAATCACACTTTATCCACAGGAGCGGTAAATTAAATTCCCAACGGGGTTCAGGTCGAAGAGCTGACAGGTGACGACGGTAACCACTGGAGACCTTTTAACAATCGAGAAAATCAAGTAAATTGTTGGCTAGCTTAATATTTTCTAGCATTATTGACTTCAGCACTGACGGTTGTGACAAACTCGCTGGGATAATGATCCTTCCATTCGAATTCTTCGAAGAGTATGATGCTGGCTTTAAACGTAAATTACTTGTTACCAAGACCTTATGTTATGATCAGTATTATTAGTCCCTAGAAACCTTAACTACGAAATTAAGTAATCATTTTTCAATCTCTGCCACAAGGGTGCAAATAATGCTGGCAAAGATCTCGGATTCAATTCCAGACGAGGCAAATTTAGGATATTCTTTTATATTTTTCTAGGAGTAGTCTGGGATTCTGATTTCTAAAAATGCAAAACAAAGACACGTAAATTTTTGGGTTAAGAAACCCTCAAGAAGTAATTACATACTTAGCTGATGTTACGAGTATAAGAAAACTGTTTATTCAAAAAAAATCCTACATTATATGCCATTGTGTCAGAGCGAAGTGGGTTTTGCTAGCTACATACAATGATAATTTTGCCTTCGAAGTTTTACTAACACTGTCGACTGAATGCTAAGACTCTCGTTATGTCCAGATAAGATCCGCGACGGAAATTAAGGGGAAATTGTATTTGTTTCTTATACAACGACGCCGCTAGTAGACGCAATAACGAAGGCTTCCTATTCGCGCTGTGTGTATAAATGAACCTTAATTTAGTTTGGGCTACAGCTGAGGTTGTATGTGAATCTTCCTACTAATATACTTACTTGTAATTTTAGGGCTTGTACTGCAGATATAATGTACCTAAGGCTTGAACGGCGTCCGCAATAGTATATTTTTGTTTTCATAAAAACTTATATTAATGGTGCTCAAGAGTGTTATAATTTTTAATAACAATTATTGTGCAATCAAAGATTTTTCTTACAAACGTAGAACATATTCCATATGTTTTATACATACATTATTACAACAAATCACGTATTACACCTTTGTGCCGGAGTATACTCCGAGGGAGTGTACAGCTACGTTTGTTTTTCTCGTACCTTGTCTTCTTTTAATTAAAATATAAAAGTATGACAACAAAGTAAGAATAGGATATATAATTTAGTTTGTTAAGGAATAGAGGCTTCCATGTATTGTTTCTGTATAACTTTCTGCAAATTGTTAATATAAATCTATTCTCAGTCATTATAATCTGATTCTGGAACTAATATGTTTAAATTTATATATATATATGTGTGTAGACAAAAGATTTAGAGATAGAAGAACAATTTATAAAATTGAAATTAATGTATGACAATTTTTTTTGGTTCTTTCATTGCTGTACGTCATATAAAATATTTCAATCATGTATAAGTATAATAAGAACTTTTATTAATCTATGGTTATTACACGCTTTGATTCATGCAACATTCCTCAATAGTCTATGACCATTTGTCTATGATATGACGCGCGCTTACCGTTGGCCCATACAATGTTTGTAGCGTCTGTCAGTTCAAATATTTGACGGTTACGTATGAAGTAGATGCGATTTAAAATTTAAAAATTAGAACGATCTTGTGCGGCGCTAACAATAAGAAAAATACAGTTTATTGCATTTGATAGTGATAATTTAGTGTTATTTTAATATAAGTTATCGGAAAACGTGTTTTTAATTTGTCGAGAGTTCATTCAGTGGAGAAAACACAAATGCTTAAAGACCTCCTCCAAAATGGTTAAAGAAGATAAAGATTTGGTGTCGTCGACCATTATACCTTCTAAATATGGTTCAACTCAGAATATGGCTGCAAATATTAAAGTGGTGGTGAGAGTGCGACCCTTGAATGCAAGAGAAAACACTCAAAATAATCGCTGCGCCGTTGATGTTGTCGATGAGAATATGCTAGTATTCGATCCAAAAGAAGAAATCAGACCTTTCTTTTACCAGGGGGTCCAACAACCCAATAAAAATTATTTAAAACGCGCAAACAAGGAGTTGAAATTTGTATTTGATCATGTATGTGGCCCCAATGCTACTAATCAAGATATTTTTGAGACCGCAACGAAGGATATTCTGGGGTCTTTAATGGAAGGATATAATTGTTCTGTGTTTGTATACGGTGCTACTGGTGCGGGTAAAACATTTACTATGATTGGTAGTAAAGAGCACCCTGGCCTGACATATTTGACTATGGAGTACTTATTTCACACTATAAATGGCTTGGCAATGGAGAGAGAGTTTGATATCGGCGTTTCATACCTTGAAGTAAGTGAAGTTTGTTTTTGCTGACTTTGATCTCATTCATGTAAGACTTAGCATGCTTACCTCAGAGGTAATTCCTCTTCTCATTCTCTTGTAGTGTCTACATATCATAGTTCTGGACTGTATATATATTGCTCTGCAGTATATCCTTTTCTATGTATTGGTCACAGATTAGTGCTTGACTGTGATCACACCTAATGGTAAGTGGTAATACTTTCTAAGATGGAAGCTTTTTAATCTAGTAAGAGGTAATGTACCTATTACAGTTTTTACACAGCATCATCCCATAACACAATCTCTTGATGGTACATCTTTGCTGGTAGGGTGGTCAATAGCCACAGCCAAAGCCGAAGCTACTAGTCCAGACTTGACTCAGTGGAAAATTGAACCCAACACCTCTACTAGGAAAGTCTGCACTCACAATTGTGCTAGGATGTCAAAACATTATTTTTATGGTTTGATAATATTTTGTCAGGTTTCTTTTCTATACAAAACTTTTAATTTTTTTGCCTTGAAACCAAGTATTTAAAACATTTCTAGAGTTTATTTTTTATTATACTTGACTATACCCCCTTTATGTTGGTTTACTAAACCTGAAATATTCTATTACATAGAAAAAAATACCATATCAGGGTTATGAATTTTTTTATTTGTGATTCATTAGCTTTGAAAGTTAGTACAAAATCAATCTATGCATCAACTATGGTTCACTGGAATTTTCAAAATGATATTGTTTATTAAAAATAGTATAAAGTAAAAGAAACTGTCAGTACTTTCCTAAGGGTCTCATGTTTGATTCTTGACCAACTGATTTAAGAATTTTGGGATGTGTCACCTGTAGGATTTGTGAGAATTATTTTTTTTTATAGAAAAGCAGTTTTTTTATTAACTCAAATGTAAGGATAATAGGTATCTAAAACTAACATTCCCCTGCTCAGCACATGGTTTCTTGCTAATAGGTGTGGGGGATTTATGAATAGAGACTTGCCCATTTATAACATTTGCACAATAGGTGCCTTATTGTTTCTTCTATCTTAGTTTTTAACATATCTTTTGTACTAAAGTGATCTGTTGCGATTGCCGCTGCATATCTTACCTGTCTTCTATTTAAATTTTTGATGACTTATGCGAAGCCTGGTTTTACTGCATCTAAAAAAGTTATGAAATGCATTAGTCACCTCTATAACTGTCCCTTTAAACCGTTCTCCTCCATTCTCCAGCTTTTGTTGGCTTTTTTTTAATAGTGGGGCATTCATCATACATCATGCTATTGCTAAACAGTGTTCAGGACCTATGAACCTTCTGCTGGGTCCAGCTTGAGCCAGTTCATCTACTTTCTTTTTTCCCTCTATACTTTCATGACCATGTTAGTTTTGCATGTTACAATGTGTTTAGTTTCCATGTGCAACTGGAATCAAGTACAAACATCTTTTAGGAAAAATATGCAAGGTAAAGATTTAAAATCATAGTTAAATTAGAATTTAGTGCTGTTTGTCCAGGAAAAACTGCATTCAGAAGATGCAACTCTTAATTGTTATTAATGCGATTGTAAATTTCTATCCACATTATGAACAAGACGTTCTAAAAACGTTCTAAAGATGTCAATTAATAAATTCAAAGTCTTTGTTAAAAGAAAGTTGATAGAAAAATAGTATTATAATTTGCAAGAGTACTTAGATGATAGAAACGCCTGGGAGTGAACGAATTATTCTAATTTTAATTAAAATATAGTAACCTAATATGATATTGTAATGATGTTGGTAAAAAAATACCCGAATGAGTTTATTGTGAGTTCTTCTCGGATCAGGGGGCGAAAGAACCCTCGTAACTTTAGATTTTAAGCTGTTCTGGAGTTCCATCATCAGATGTATATTAGAATCAGAGTGTGAAAAAAAAAATTATTTGACGATTCAAAAGTGCTGTAATATTTATTTATACTGTATTTAATAAGAGGTAATATAATATATAATTTCACTTTAATAACATCATTTAATAGTAGTAATTTTAATTGAAAATTGGTTCGATGTAATGTTATTAGGGTTAATTCTAATAAAATTGTAATTATTGGATTAATAATGTAAAGATACCTTTCCTTAGATTTACTAAAACCTGTAATTTCGCAAACTTAAATGAGTTGAATATGAGGACTATGTTTACCATATTCAGCGAATAAATGATTTGATTTGATTTGATTTGCCTACTTGAATAAAGATATTTTTGATTTTGATTTTGAATTCTAGTTTCTAGTTATTTGAGTATTTTATTGTATTATTAGTTTTATTTATTCATGTATAAAATATCTATTAATTATATCCAGTAATTGTTTAGTTATATACTTTGTATTATAAAACTGGTTCAGGTTGTATGTAAAAAAAAAGTAACAATCCCACTGCTGGACACAGGCCTTCTCGCTCATAGGAGTGATGGTTGGCTTCACTCTTATGGTCCGATGTGACAGGAATCCGACATTCGTGGAGAGAGACATCAGGCACACGACTGATGGCTTAACATATTCTCTGAGGCATGGGGGCAAACTATAACGAAAACTACACAAATTTGGGCAAATATTAAGAAAAACTTAATACAAAACTCAATATCTAGAACCCAGGATCTCAAGTCTATAGCTGAATAAGCTGGCTGTTAGACCAATGAGTCAGTCCATTTATGTCAATAGATAGAAAAATTTTAAAGGTAACTCTCAATAGGATAGTCTTCCTACCAGTCCAAGTTCAAAATAAATTTCAGAACACAATTTCCTAAATTTATCCTACTGGGAATCAAGTCTAGGACTACAGCTTATCAGTTTCTTCGTGATAATCTAACATAAATATGTCTCGACTATGTTGTTCTTGTTCACTGGCACATAAATTTAATTTATTTCCTTTGCTTAAATAGGTTTACAATGAGAATGTATATGACTTACTTAAACCATCAAGTACCCCACTGCAACTTAGAGAAGATGCCAAATATGGAGTGATAGCAGCTGGTTTAACTGTACATAATATACAGACGGCTCGTGAATTACTTGATATGCTAGAAAATGGCAATAAAAATAGAACCCAACACCCCACTGATGCTAATGCAGAAAGCTCTAGAAGTCACGCTGTTTTTCAGGTATGTTGCTACAATGGCTTTCTGATGTTAATATTTCTATGTACATGCATTTTTAAACGTTCCCACTTTCCTAATTTGTTAATTGCTAATAAGTTTTTTAATATCATCATATTAATAGCTATATGATCTTAAAACATATAAGTTAAATGTGTGTGTGAACAACGTACACATGTCAGAAGTGAAACTTCTTTAGCAAACCAATTATTAAGTCTTCTTAACTTAAAGGACTGCCATAAAAAAACTTCCTTTATCCCCCATAAAGGAAGTTTTTTTTATGGCTGACAGTTTAGCGCTTGACTGTGATCTCACCTGTTGGTAAGTGATAATACAGTTTTAGATGGAACGGCGCTAATCTGGTAAGAGGCGACATACCTCTTATGGTTTCTACACAGCATCGTACTGGAACACAAATCTTTTTGTATTGGCGGTACGTCTTTGCTGGTAAGGTGGTAACTAGCCACGCATGAAGCCTCCCAACAGACCAGACTCAGACAAATTAGAAAATACGATTTCCTAAATTCGTCCTACCGGGGATCGAACCCGCGACTGGTAGCAAGGCGAGTACTCGCACCACTGCGCCAGCGACGCCATTGCCATTAAAATTTTGATTTTTAAAATTTATGTCTTTGATATTTACATTAAAGTATTTCACTCTCGCACTACAATTTTTGGCATTGGGATCTGATAATTTAAAATTATTTGTATTTAATAATTAAAGAGAATTATTAAAATACATTTATTTTGCATTGTTTACAATATAATATAGTAAAATTTCAGATGATGAATATTGAATTAAAATTCCTTCTTTTTTGTAAACAACAAAAATACTTTAATTAAAATTTATGCAAAATCATTATAAATTAATGATTACTATAGATATTCTATTTTAAGAATAAAAATTTCGTAAAGAGAATTTGTGAAATATTATTATTTTATATTTTATGCAAAAGAATTGTAAATAAGAATGCCACGTTTTTTTTTCAATATTAGAAATTATTGAATATAAAATTTAGAATAGAGAATTTATGAAATGTCTTCATTTTTATATTTTGTGAAAAATAATATATTAAATTATTAAACGACGAGTGGCAAATTAAAATAAGTAAGTAGCAGCTCTTTAACGTCCCACTGCTGGGCACATGCTTCTTTACTCAGAGGAGCGAGGGTTTCTAGAGCATATACCCACCACGCTGCTCCACTGCGGATTGGTAGGCATAGTACACCAGTGCACTCTCTATTCCTTCACTCTCATAGTCCGATGTGACGGGAATCCGACACGACCGGAGAGAGATCAGGCGCAGGACCGACGGCTTAACGTGCTCTCCGAGGCACGGGGGTGGATTACACTGCCAACTTCCCAACTTCGGGCAAATATTGAGAAAATCTTAATAGAAAACTCAATATTTATTTTTGAATAGGCCCGACCCGGGACTCGAACCGGGACCTCATGTCTGTAAGCAAACTTGCTAAACACTAGACAAATGAGGCAGCAAATTATTTACCTTCAAACGAATTAAAATAACAAACACTGCACATCTTCGTGACGTTAATCCACTAGTTTCATCCGTAAAAATTTTACTCATGGGCCTAAAGAAGTTTAGCTTCAAAAACTTAAAATGGGTGATTTATAACACATTTATTATACAATCGCTGCAAACCCTTTTTATTCTGTAGGTATACGTAAAGATGTGTTACAAAACAAGCAGTCAGTGTCGTGTGGTGAAATTGTCGATGATCGATCTGGCGGGTAGTGAGCGTGCCTCTGCCACCGGCTGTGTCGGCGAGCGGTTCAAAGAGGGAGCCAATATTAACCGTAGTTTGTTATCGCTGGGAAACTGTATAAACAAATTAGCTGATGGGAGTGCTTATATACCTTACAGGTAAGTTACCTTTTACACCTCCTTCGCTTCTTTCATTCTCATTAAACCTTTCATACAAGTTCGTCGGTTTAGAGTACTCTTGACCTGGCCCATATTTAAAATGTCCTGGATTTGGTTCAGGAACGTTCGCCTTGCTCTTCCCCTTCCAACTTCTCATTCACTCTTGACTCATAAAGCCTTTTCGTCAGTCTCCTTTTTTCATTCATACCACAATGTACTCTTATCACACTATTGCCTACTTTGTCACTCAGTTTCAATCCACTCATACTTCTCAACGCTCTCATCGCTACTGCATTGATTTTACTTTTGTAATTCTTCTGCCATACCCAATTTTCACTACCATACATAAGTGTTGGTACCAACACTCCTTCATGCACATTCAGTCTGGCCCCAAGAGTCACCATCTGGCTATTCATAAAGGCGTGCAAAGCACCATTTGCCATATTGCCTGCATTCACTCTCCTTTCAATATCACTTTCACGTTTCAATATGACCTCTATAAATATCCCAATTTGTAACTGAAATATATGTGTTTGAAAAAGTTGCTTTAAAACCTACTTACTTTGTTTGACAGCTGATGATTACCATTTGCTTGTTTTTGCTTCGAAATTTCGGAATACTTTTCCTGTCAAAATAGGTTATAAATGACTGGCAAAAGTACGGTGTGCAACGAGTAAATATATCGTGGGCTTTACTGTACTCAATAGTACATTTTGATTGTATTCATAACATATTTAAAAACATAAAAGAATAAATCTACTACGAATACGATTCCAGTTAATTAATAAAAATGGAATAAGGCTACTCGGAGGAAAGTCGCGAATATGTGCGATCTTTTCAAAAAAGTGTAAAGTCGTCATTTAATACCGTGCTCAATACGTGCGTTAGCTTTGACTGACAAAAGTTCTGTATGCAACGAGTAAACGATTTTAGTAAACGATAGATTTTCTTTCTATAATATATTTTCAACATAAACGTTAATGAAGCTCTTATAAAAAGTGTACATTTATGATTGGTTACTTATTATCGTGATCAATAGATACTTCAGATATGACTGACAAAAGTACTGTGTGAAACGAGTAAACGTTTCGCAGGATTAACTTTCCTTTTATACGAGTAGATTAATATTTTTGCGAATATAAATCAAAGTTAATTAATATTGAAGAGATGGAAGGATCATTTTGAAAGTTTGTTTGAAAGAAATGAAGCAGAGGTAAATATGGCCTCAGCGGATAGCAATGAATGTAAGACAAGTGATAGCGAGATTAGTATGGATGACATCATGAAAGCGATAAAAGGTATGAAATCAGGTAAGGCTGCTGGGTATGACAGAGTGTCAGTCGAGATGCTGAAGGCTGGCCGCGGGATTGTGGTAGCTCAGCTGTACTGCCTTTTCAATATATGCTGGGAGAAAGGTCAAGTCCCAAGAGATTGGAGCAAGGCCGTAATTGTCCCTCTATATAAAGGAAAAGGGTCACAGCAGGAGTGCAAAAATTACCGCGGTATCAGCCTTCTTAGTGTCGTCGGCAAATTGTATGCAAAGATATTAATTGAAAGGGTGATTAATGAAACTGATGGGAAAATATGGGACGTGCAAGCGGGATTTAGAAGAGGAATGGGATGTACGGATCAGGTCTTTTCTTTACGGTGCATAACTGAAAAATGTTTGGCTAAACACCAAAAAGTTTATTGCGCGTTCGTAGATTTAGAAAAGGCCTATGATCGAGTGGTGAGGAATGAGCTGTGGTCAACGTTATCTACGTATGGGGTGAGCGGTTGTCTGATCCAAGCATTGAAGTCTCTCTATGAGGGTTCTAGTGCCTGTGTCAGAATAAACGGAGCGTACACGGAGTGGTTTCCTGTCGAAAGAGGTGTTCGACAGGGATGTGTTGCGTCACCATGGCTGTTCAACCTTTTCATGGATAAATGTTTGACAGATTTAAAAGAAAGTATGTATGGGTTAAGAATGAATGAATTACTCATCAAATGTTTACTCTACGCTGATGATCAAGTAATACTTGCGTCATCCGCTAACGAGCTTCAGGAGATGCTAAATATTATGAATGAAGCTTTGAAAGGGAAAGGAATGAAAGTGAATGTAAACAAAACGAAAGTTATGCTTTTTGAACGAGATGAATCTATGATGAATGGCAATATTTTGATAGATGGGGAACAAGTGGAAGAGGTGAAAGAATTTGTATACTTGGGATCTAAATTTACAAAAGATGGAACATGTGAAAGTGATATCGAAAGGAGAGTGAATGCAGGGAATATGGTAAATGGTGCTCTGCATGCTTTTATGAATAGCCAGATGGTGTCTCAAAGGGCTAGACTGGCAGTGCATGCTGGAGTGTTGGTGCCAACACTTATGTATGGTAGTGAAAGTTGGGTATGGCAGAAGAATCACAAAAGTAAAATAAATGCGGTAGAGATGAGAGCGTTGAGAAGCATGAGTGGATTAAAACTGAGTGACAGAGTAAGAAATAGTGTGATAAGAGAACGTTGTGGTATAAAAGAAGACGTAGTGACTAAAATTGAGAAAGGTATGCTTAGATGGTTTGGGCATGTAGAGAGAATGAATGAAAGGAGACTGACAAAAAGGATTTATGAGTCAAGAGTGAATGCGAAAGTTGGAAGGGGAAGACCGAGGCGAACGTTCCTGGACCAAATCCAGGACATTTTAAATAACGGCCAGGTCAAGAGTACTCTAAACCGACGAACTTGTATGAAAGGTTTAATGAGATTGAAAGAAGCGAAGGATATATGCAAGGATCGTGGCAAGTGGAAGGATGTTGTCTCTGCCTACCCCTACGGGAATGAGGCGTGATGCTATGTATGTATATGTATGTTAATTAATAAAACTATCTAATGCTAATAAACTTTTGACAAAATGGACAAAAAGGATACTTGATTTGCCTTCATTTTGTAGGGATTCAAAGTTGACCCGTCTCCTCAAAGACAGCCTCGGGGGTAATTGCAAAACTGTTATGATTGCAAACGTATCCCCCTCGATGCTCTCCTACGACGACACCTATAACACATTGAAATACGCTGCGAGGGCGAACAAAATACAACTAACCGTAAAGAAGAACATTGTGGAAGGTGGAGTGAGGGTTTCACAGTATGTGAAGATAAACAAGGAGCTGGAGAAGAGGAACGGGGAATTAGAGAAGAAGATAAGAGAGCTTCAAGCACAGCTGACGTTATCATCCGTTGAGGTTATGAAGCAATCCGTTAACGCCAACGAAGAAGGTAATATAATCAACTTGATCCCATTATTTGCTATTTCCCTAGAAATTTTGTTTAGAAAAACGGCTAATATAAGATCATTATATTTCTTATGTATAAAATAAATCTTAGGACAGATAACTATAAATTATTTATTGAGTCTTGTAATTATGGAAATTACTGTGACAAAAAAAAGCTTTTCTTGTTGTTTTTGTGTGTAATTATTTGACAAATTGTGTCGTGTAATCATTGAAACTAGTATATTACACACCTAGGAAGAAAAATTGGGCATTCACGCCCTTGAAGTGAAAATTGTATATGTTTTTTTCTTATAAGGGTATGAAAAGTTCGATCTCTTTGAGTTTAATTTAAATCGTATATGCAAATGTATATGAGCTTTGCATTTATTAGAGGACACAATATTATTTTTGGGTCGTATGTGGGGGTTCAATAGAAGCTTAACCCCCAATTTGTGGGGTTACCGCTCCTTTGCCCCGACCGCCATATTGGAAAAAGGGGTGCAAACACTTTTTTCACTATGTCTAGGACACTATGAGTCCTACAAAAAATTAGTCGACACATAATTTGTAGCATTGCTTACAAATATATTCATATAAAACTAAGTTAAACATTTCGTTTGGACCGGATTCTCATCAACCCGGTTAACTTTGGAGCTCATTCTGGTTTTTCTGCTGGAGTTCATTCAACATTGGTAATTAGAGTAAAAAATTCAAAGAGTAGAACAGAAAATTGTTCGTTCTTTTGCTTATAACTTAAAGTATATAACAAAAAGTTATATAAACATAGTTATAGGCAAAGCGATTTATTACAAGTTATGTCCGAGATCCATCTTGAAAAAAGTGTTTGCACCTCTTTTTCCAAGATGGCGGCCGAGGGACAAAGGTGGCAACCACACAAACTTGGGGTTAAGCTTCTATTGACCCTCTACACACGCCCCAAAAATAAAATAACGTCCTCTAACAAATGCAATATTCGGTCCTTAAATTGTAAAATTTCAATGGACTATTTAAGAGGAAAAGGATTGGCTTGCTAGGATACTAAGAGAAACAGTTAGGTATAAAACAGTAGAAAATCTAGCCAGGAGGGAACGAGGCGCTTTTAATGCAGGGACCGAAAAGCGAACTTTTCATCCCGCTGTAAATTAAAACCATTATTATTTGCAGCAAAGAGAAATACATGGATTCAGCGTATCAATAAACTGGAGACTATACACGGTGAGCTTGAGAGCAAGCTACTAACTCTGATGAGTCAGCAACGTGTGCTGGCTTTGAGGCATTTCCTTCGAACTCGGGTCTTTGAGAATGTAGCTGATTTGGCCCATCGGTCCTCCTCTGAAGCACTGGAACAGGTAAAAAGGCCTTTTTAGTTTGACTACGATTACACACATAAACTCTTGTTAAAAACATTGTATTGTATCAAAAAGCTACGCGTTATCCGAACGGGGGTGCAAAAAGACCCCAGTTAACATTGTCGAAAATGAAATCATTGTTGTTCATTTGTCTGGTACTCTCCTTCCTTTCTCTTCCAAACATACAAATGATATGTTAGTTCGCCGGAAACTTCTCTCAAGTACTGAAAACAATCATCATCTTTGTCCAGAGCTTTGAGATATTGTTTTAATAGAAGTGGGGGTAACAGTTTTTCACAATTTACTCGAAATTGGAAACTGAGTTGAAATTCGTATTCAGCGGGTCGATAAACATGCCCGAAGGCAGGTGGCACCTGATGTACAGACAATTTTTTTTTGTGTGCCGGTGTAATCAGGCAGATGTTATCAATGTTGACATATTTTATTGTGCTTCACGGGTGCGGTAGTTCGAGCATTGGCTTCGCTAGCAGAAGACTTGGGTTCGATTCATATGATACATGCATACACAGACACTTACACATATATCTGCCAGTCACAAATGTATACATATCATACCTTCACACACACACACACACACACGCACGCACACACACACCTGTCAGTCATAAATGTATACATATCATACATTAACACAGGAGCACATCCACACAAAAACACACCCATGAAACCATGCATCAAAATTATAAAAACGTCAAAATATCTAAAGTGCTTGTTGACTCTTTATACGTAGCCGTCGATATATACACGCACGAGCTTTTTATATGCATGCGGTATGTGTGTTTGTGTTTCTGTGTGTGACACAGACACTGTATACGTTTTGATTTCTTAGTTAGTTATTATTTTCACAGATTTGTACCGAAGAGATTCCAAGACAGGAACGCGCCGCTAGTTGTAAGAAGCAACACGCCAATTGGAACTCGAGGATATTAAATATATGGAGCAAATGGAAAGAAACCGGTAACCAATTGCAGAAACTCCTCACTGAATGCTCAAAAGATTGCTCCAGTTTAAACCACTTTGTAGAAAATGCCCAACTTCAAAGTAAACTTAGGATCATCGAAGCCAGTGATAACCTCCGGCACAAACTGGGCTTGATAATGAACGAGGAATTGATGGTTTCTTCACAATGCATGAGTGACACCTTCGGTATGCTGAAAAAGGTGTACTTGACTTTAAAGGGTTATGAATTGGCACCACCTTCTTTGACTGCTGAGTACCTGGATATCATCAACAAGCGGAAGTCAGCCAAAGCCATAACTTGGTCTGATGAAAGCCCAGAGACGGATGGAAACTATCTATTCATGTCTACTTTGGACCTTGAAAATCCTATTATACCAGATGTTGATGAAGTTAATGGGAAAGTCAATGCACCTGTTACTGCTGATGATGAATTATCAGATAGAGAGAATCATGATCCGTTGATTGCTAAGAAGCGTAAAGGGACACCGATGAAATTGGCAAATAATGACACAATAATCATCAATGACTCACTCGAAGACCTCGATACAATGAGGAATATAAATTCAGCTAAAAAAGTAAAAACTGACAACCCAGAATTGGATTTAAATAATGTGAATCCAATGGATTCAACCTTTATCATGGAGGGGATTAACAAAGTACCGGTGAAGTTTGAACCGAAGGAAGTACAGCCTCCGAAGAAGGAACTCTTCAACAGAACCAATATTGTACCGAAGGCTTTGAACTTTAATAAGGACAATAAAGGTTTGTATTGTAAGTTCGTATTTATAGTCCATTGTTTATGTATTACCTGATCGTAATCAGGCAGAAGTTATCAATGTGATCATGTTGTGCGATTACCTGCTTCACTTGCAGAGGTCCTACAATAGGATAATGGGTAGCTTGTTTTTTATAGAATTACCTCACTAGTCTAGAGTATCTATATCAACAGATCGTAATCAGGCTGAAGTTATGTTGTTATTCTGACGACCTTACGAACGCAATAGTAGAGCGAGTATTTGTACCGTAAGCAAAGGATCTGGGTTCAATTCCCGGCGTGACAAATTTAGGAAATTACATTTATTTGTCTGAGTATAAGTTAATAGCTTGTTATTATATAATTACCTATAAGTCGATCGTAATCAGGCAGATGTTATCAATGTTGTTGTTCTGACGACCTTACGAACGCTATACTAGTGCGAGTATTTGTTCGTTAAGCAGAGGATCTAGGTTCAATTTCCGATGTGACAAATTTATTTATTTACATCTTTTATTTATCTATAGGTTAATAGATAGCTTGTCATTATGTAATTACCTCATGAGTCTAGTGTATCCATATTAACCGATCGTTATCAGGCAGAAGTTGTCAATGATTCCGTAAGGAGAGGATCTGGGTTTAATTTCCGGTATGACAAATTTGGGAAATTGCACTTTCTAATTTCTCTGAGCATGAGCTAATAGGTGGCTTCGGCCGTGGCTAGTCGACACCCTACCAACAAAGAAGTGCCGCCAAGCAAAACTCTCGATGCTGCGAAAAAACCGTAAGAGGTTAATTAACTCGTGAGCGCGATACCATCTTAGACTGTACCATCAAATACCTTCAAAATATCTTGATTTTTATTGCTGACAGATTAGCGCTGGGTTGATCTGGTAATAGGCAATTTACCTCTTATGATTTCTACACAGTATCGTAAACAATTATATTGCTTGGCGGGTACGTCTCTGCTGGTAGGGAGGTAACTAGCCACGGCCGAAGCCACCAAATAGCCCAGCCTCTGAGAAAATGCATTTTCCTAAGTTCGCTTTGCTGGGGATGGAACCCGGGACCTCTGCTAGCAAAGAGTGTACTCGGACCATTGTAACTTTAAATATATCTTCTTAATGCAGCGAGGGTTGTAAAGCCAGTGGTACCGCTGAGAAGAGTGGCAGTGGCAGCACCATTGCCTCGGGGTCCTGCGTTCGGTTCCAGCGTGGGAAGAGATGGCAACACCATGCCAAGAACAGTGCAAGGTATTAAAACATACAATTTCTTTGTTGAAGTGAAACTTCTTTAGCGTCACGAAGGTGTGCAGCGTTTTCTATACCAATTCGTTTTAATATTTACAAATAACATTTAAATTTGCCACTCATTTAATTTATAATTCGTCATTTGAGATTTCAATAAATTATTTGTATTGATTTTCGAGACTTAATCTACCCCTTTTCCCTCCCTAAAGTTTTATATTTGTATAAATATAAAAATTTGTTTGCCAAAAGAAGTTTCACTTTTGACTTGTGTCATTTGTACGCATGCACTTTTACTTTTTTTTTTACTTAACAGATTTTTGTTATTCGGCTGACTATTTAACGTCCGTACATTTTAAACACGATTATTAACTTAATAATAATCAAATTTTTGTTGGGTTTTGGGCTTTCGAACTATTTGTGTGTGCAATTAACAAATCCTGTGGCTCATTATGATATTAATTATACGCTTTGACTCCTCCATTCACATATTAATTGTATAGTAAAAGTATCCTTTTAAAGACCTAGATTTGTCAGAGCAAAAGATTGCTTTTTTATTCAATATGTTCAAATTGTTTAGTTTTAGAGATCTATTAAAAGTATTAAAGAATAAGTAATATCACATTGAGCCACATAGCGAAGCACGAGGGTATCTGGTGTTTTTTTTAAACATATGTTTATAATGTTTCTATATATTATTAATACATACATACATAGCATCCCCCCTCATTCCCATAGGGGTAGGCAGAGACAACATCCTTCCACTTGCCACGATCCTTGCATATCTCCTTCGCTTCTTTCAATCTCATTAAACCTTTCATACAAGTTCGTCGGTTTAGAGTACTCTTGACCTGGCCGTTATTTAAAATGTCCTGGATTTGGTCCAGGAACGTTCGCCTCGGTCTTCCCCTTCCAACTTTCGCATTCACT
>JACTOM010000416.1:27546-51502 GCA_015832385.1 Elymnias hypermnestra | reverse complement strand
AAAAAAAACGTACACCCGACTGAGTTTCAGATCAGGGCGCGAAGGAACCCTCTTAACTTTAGATTGTAAGTCGTTCTTTTATGTCATCATCAGTCATTCATTTAAATAATAAATAGAAAAAAAAAACGATAATTGACGATTCAAAAGTGCTGTAATAGGCCTACTTGAATACAGATATTTTGACTATCGTTGTGGGAAATGAAAAACCAGATTTGTGTAATAAGCGTATTTGTTAAGATGATAAGAGAAACGTCTACACCATTAAGTTGTGCCAACAAGTTAAATTAATCGAGTTTCTAATTAACGCGAGGTATTTATGTTTGGATATATAATAGATGTAGTAGTTGTGGATATAGTTCGGGAACAATCCAGGCCGCTAGGACGAAATCAATTACCGGCGACAGCGCCGCCGGGACGGGGCCTCATTGCTGGCACTATTCGACAACAGCCGCGGGCCGGCGCAATCGTCTATGCTTTAATTCAAATATTACTTGTGGAATTGAAGGTTGGTTGGGCTACGAAACTGGCGGATGTTATTATCCCTCATCTTCCTCCTCGTTCGAGTAGTGTACACTCGATTTCGTACAGTCACTCACAAGCAAAGGCACGTGATGAAATAAAACGAGGAAGGGTTGTTATCTCGAAAATAATTCTTAATTTATTATATTTTTTTTTGTTCGGACTGTGTTTAGCTGTTAGCCCTACTGGCTTTGACAGCCGAACCGAGAGGGATGGCGAGCGCAGAAGCTCTGCCGAGGGGTGGGCCCATAGAAGGGCCCTGCTGCGGCGGGAGAAACCGTTGCTCTAAGGGCGCTCCCTGCGAGGCTCGGACTTAGGCTGAGAGCAACATTTGCTTCTTCTAAAAAGTCAATCGGATAGGTAATTTATTATCTCTAGAACCGAAACTTATATATGTCGGAGTGCAAGAGTCTGTGGATCGCTGGTCCGTGTGTAATAGTCTGTGGAACGCTGGCGCCATNAACATTAAGTGATTGAACATTATAAACCGAGTTAATTAATAAAGTGTTTGATTGCACCAACAATACCCTTGAACGCCTACAGAATAAGAAATTAAGTAATGGATCCAATTAATAAAGATGTCGGCGGAGAACCCTACGCCCCTGTGCTTTAAGCTTCTCGGTTCTCTCTTATTCTCCGATATATATAATATATATACAAATAATCTTCATAGCGCGATGATGATGAATAACTTTAGATTTTAAGTCGTTCTGGAGTATCATCATCAGACGTACATTAGAATTAGAGTGTGGAAAAGAAAAGAAAAACAAAAATTTGACGATTCAAAAGTGCTGTAATATGCCTACTTGAATAAAGATATTTTGATTTGATTTGATTTGATTTGAATTCGCCGCCGCACTTAGTGTAACGCCATCTATTGTTGAGCGGCAGTTATTACATTTTATAATGATCGAATTTAAATCTAACAAGAAGGTTCCTAATATTTGAGACTAATTGCTATTGTTGTATAATGGCAACTGCCTCATTGGTCTAGTGTAGGGTTGGCCAAATATTTTGATAGTCGGACCTCATTGCAGATGAAAATTTAACCTCGGACCAAACAGCTTCTTTTTTCGGTATCGTTTTCGGTAAGGATGTTGGATCGTTTATTTTATTGTAATTAATAAAGAAATAAATATATATATCGATGAATAAGACAGAAGGAAGCATAAATTCTGCGTCATTAATGGCATCCATAATTCAATTTCCATCCTGTACGCGTTGGTGGGTAATGTTGGTGCAATCAAACACCTTATTAATTAACTTAGATTAAAATGTTCAATTGCTTAATGTTACTGATATCAATTTACACAAACTCATTAATAATAATAGCTAGGAACGCGACTGTTTCAATAATCGATCGCTCTGGCGGACCATCACCCGAGAACTAGAGAGACGCGCGCCGGATTGTCACTATTGATTTTGTTCCACGCCGATAGACAGATGGCGCCAGGGTTCCACAGACTATAGCACTCCGACACACATATATATATATATATATATATATGTCGGTGGAACGCTGGCGCCATCTATCGGCGTGGACAGAGTCAATGGTGGCAGTCCGGCGGGAGTCTCTCGACAGTTGTCGAGTAGCGCTCGACCGGAGCAGACAACTGTTGAAACTGTCGCGTTCCTAGCTATTAGTGTTAATGAGTTTGTATAAATATTAACTTAATCGTAATAATTGCAGATTTTGTGAAGAAAAATTAAATTTTTATTAAATTTAGCTAGAGAAATCTTCTAGAAAAACTAATATTTGTGTTTTTAATAACATTATATACAATGCTTCACGGGCCAGACAAAATTCTACCGCGGGCGAAATTCGGATAAGATACATACCCGCACTGCTTTTTGAGTGTGGAATTTTCCAAAGTCTGTTCTTAGCTAATCTCTATTCTGCAAAAGGAATATTCCTATAAAATTTCATGTTTCTCCGCCTTATGGTTCCAGAGATATCGTGACGAGTTAGTACCTGGATATTTCTTATTTATATATATAGATAATATCTTATATATCCGTGATAATATCCATTTATACCACGCTGCTCCACTGCGAGTTGGTAGGCATAGTACACAAGAGCACTCTCTATTCCTTCATCTTCATAATCCGATGTGATGGCAATCCGACATAACCGGAGAGATATCGGGCACAGGGCCGACGGCTTAATGTGTTCCCCGAGGCACGGGAGTGAAACACAACTCCAACTTACCAACTTCGGGAAATAATAATAAAATCTTATTAAAATCAATACCGATTTTTGAATTGGTCCGAACCGGGACTCGAACCCAGGATCAGTGAACATGCTAACTACTAGACTAAAAAGTAGTACTATAGAGTATCTTCATATTAATTCATTTTGGTAGCGATGATGTTATTATGCTGAGGTCTTTGTAATTATATCAGTAAAACATTTCTATGATCTACTTCCGGTTTAATGCTATTCCGGATGTTGCCTCAAGTTTAATTGTAATTTCCGTTTGGAGTCGTCGTTTTAACAAGGGTACCATCGCACCCTGTACTGAGAAGAGTTCATGACAAAAACGTGTGGATTTGAATCCGGTTTCCTATGTGTCTGGTTCAATACTACAGATAACTAATATCGGCGGATACTTAACAATTGCAAAGAGCTTGTTTAGTTTAATGACATGTTTAATTTAAAACGTTAAATGGGTGTCATGGAAGAAATCACTACAAAATTTAAATATAATCGGACTTATAGTTTAGAAAAACCGTAAAATGGTTTATTTTAAGAGGTATAAATAAATTAATTAATTTCACGCGTTTGTCAGGAATAACACGATCAAGGGTACTAATAATTATCAATTTTAACAATTTTTTTGAAAATTATTAAAAAAATAAATAAGTAGGATATCCAAACTAAAATATTCTTTACTCTTTTTGTCAATGACTCTACCACCGGTTCACAACCTACAGAGTAGATGGAGAAGAATCCGGCAAGAAACTCCATAGTCTTTTACTCTTTTGTTTTTATCCATGTTATATTTAATATAAATTACAGTAAAATACATCATCAACATCCATTATCATTAAAAAGACATCAGTTTTAAAGATTTGTATCGCAGAGCAGGCCTTTTTATGACACAACTAACTTAAAAAACAATAACTCGTAGCTAACGTTGATTAAAAACTGAGCTCTCAACTAACTTCAACGGCTATAAATAGCTTTCCAACTAATGAGGCTATTACGGCAAAACACCAATGAGAGTGTTTGGGGCCAAATACATTTCTTATTTGTATTATTTATTGAGACTACTCCCTGTTAGTTTTTAATAGTTACAATTAAAATAGTTTAAGTAATTCTAATCGTTTATAAAACCCTAAATAATAATATCCCAAATTGGTATCATTTACAATGTTTACAAATTCACCAATGGGAACGATATTGTGAAGGTCATTCTTTCTAAGAATACGATTTAGTCAAATGACGAACCGTATCCTTTACTTAAAATGTTATTCTATTTGAAATATATCCTAAATTATGTTATATATACATACATATATTATTTTATATATATTATCACGTTCTTAATGGCCCCAAGGTCCTACAGTACATTCTGTATTTACATAAAACCAATTACGGTGGGTCACAATCCCGCGTTACGACGGCAAGCGGCAGTTAATGTTAAAAATCAAAGTACCAAATAAATTGACTCTAAATAAACAACCTTTGAAGTGTCTTTTCAAACAAAATACAGATATTGCTTTATTAAACCACCCATGTTGTTGCACGCGTAATTCTGGATGTAGTTCTCTGGAAAACAAGTTAAGCTAGGTTACTCCTTTTATAAATTAACCTAATTGTTGTGTAGTTAGCGGTGATCTCTCTCTGCGAGTGTCGGAGTACCATTCTATCCCAAAATGAGAGTCCAGGAATAGAGAGTGCACTTGTGTTATCGTATACACTTATGTACTCTATCTGCCAACCCGCAGTGGAATGTTTATGCTCTAAAAACCCTCGTTCCTATGTATGAGGAGGTCAGTGCCCAACGGTGGTACATTAATGGGCTACCACTTAAATATCATACATAACTTAAGTTAGCCCATTAGCGCTCTTTGAAAATTACAAAAAATTGGTGAATCCTATGCTGCTTCACATGATCTGTCATATAATGGGGTTAAGAGTGAGCTACTTGTGCTTCAAAATCATACTGAACTGTATGATGTCCGTCCTGTGACTCTTAATGGGGTTCGCCTTAAAAGAGTCAGAGAGTTTAAATATTTAGGATATTTAGTTACGGACAATTTATCCGATGATAACGATGTAAAGTGAGAGCTTAGGGCATTGGCGGTCCCTTCGTATATGATAGCCTGCAGATTTGCACGTTGTACAAGAGAGGTGTCAGAGCTCGGAAGCTCAGAGTCACTCAGTGGAAGATGGAGGGGGCTATGTTTGAGAGGGCAAAAAGTAAAACAAACGAAATTTACAATATAGCTAACTGCAGCCAGCTCAGCTAAATGCTGTGTCGCCACAGTCATCGAAGAAAGACATTCGACAAAAACAAAAAGCAAAAAAGTAATTAATACTTTGTGGTGTTTAAAAGTATAGGTTTAAACCAACACTAATTAAGCAACTAAAGGAACAAAGAGTAATTAAAAAACAAATATCAGTAAATCATCAAGAATATAGAAAGGCATGATATGAGGAAGGTCGCCGGTAGCCGCTGGAGCCAGGCAGTGCAAGATCGGGCCTTGTGGGCATCATTATGTGAGACCTATGTCCAGCAAAGGACGTCCATCGGTTGAAGCGAGCGAGCGAGCGAGTTATGATAAGATAAAAATAGCTATGCTCGTTGATTAGCTAGAAGAGAGGGCAGTTGATCTCTCTAAAGAAGGTCAACTAGAGAAAGAGAGAGCGAGGGGGCATATTAGATGTACATGTTAGGGCATCTGCTCTCGCCACCGCGAATCCTCAATTGTATTCATCCAGAACGTCAAAAAGGAACACGCAAGCTGATCTTTTGATGTTTAAGTCATTGCTGAAGAGGGTTCCGCTTGGTTTTAGTTAGTATTCCTAACCCACGGGTCTAGGTTTGTGCCCAAAATAGCATATTCACACACGAAGACAAGAGAGGTGAAGCTTATATTGTCCATATCATATTGTCAAACTTTTTATACGTGCAGTCTGTGGGTGACATATTCATGGAGAGCATACAATGACCTACGTGTACAGTTTAACAATGTGTTTAGAATGCTGTTGGGACGTCCGAGTCGTATCGAAGACTTCTATGTCATAACGAGGAAGAGAGCAGCTTCGATAATGTGCAGGATGGACAGTATATGGAGGAACAGTATTCTGAAGATATTGGCCCTAAAATGGTAGAACAATTTTTACAAACACTGGGTGGGCACACACATTTACACCAAGCGTGCAAAATTACTTTAAATTAATTTATTGAGATACTTAGTCGGACTTTAGATTTAGATTAGATTATTAGATGTTTAGATACACGCTTGCATTCATAATCTAACCAATATACAGGCTTATAAAGATTTTGAAGAGATTTATTTGTAATACTTTATTGTCTTAGAACTTCCCTGTACACACCATTTGACGTAGATTTTAGAAAATTCGACCTGGTATACATTATTTTCTTTAGATTAAGATTTTTAAATTCGTTATATCTTTTGGAATGTCCGATTCTAAATAATTTTGCAGCTATTGAAAGCGGCTTTAATAAAACATTTAATAGGATACGGATTAATACAGAGGTATAAATAATATAGTTTGATTAATGTCGGCACTTTTATTAACTTGCAAAATGCAAGAAAGTAATAATAATGGCATAACTGCAGTAGTTAGGCATATGGTATCTCAGACTTTTTTGTGGATATTAATACGTTTTTGCGTGACTCTTTTGCGGTTCGAGCTATAACATTATGGAACGAGTTACCTCTACAGGTAAGAGAGGCTAAATCATTGGATTTGTTCAAGAAACAGGTAAATAATTATTATCTTTCTTTATGCTCCTTAGGACGACACTTATTTGATCTATTTGTTCTTAGTTCTTATGTATCACGTATATATTACATACGAGTATAAGTATATTATTATGTATCTATTTATTATATTTAGTTAATTATTTGTAAGTAGGTTAAAGTGTATGTATTAGTATGTAGGAATATTTGTATGTATGTATTTATATAGTAGGGGACACCACCTACCCTATTTACCTCACATTGTCTCTTTAACCCTAAGGTTGCCTGGCAGAAATCGCTAATAAGCGATAAGGTCGCCTAATTGTACTATTGTCTTGGTTTTGTTTCTTTGTTACTTCTTTCATGTTTGTGGTGTACAATAAAGAGTATTCTATCTATCTATCTATCTACGCTGTATAATATTGTAAAACATATTTTTGTTCTATCATCAATAGTTTCAGCAGCGTGTGCGATAACAGATTTTTTGTTTCACAGCTTGGATTCGTCGTCGTCGTCGCTTCAACCGATGGAGGTCCGCTGCTGGACATAGGTCACGTAATGACGTCCACAAGGTCCCGTCCCGACCTCTTTATATCATCGGTCCATCTTGTGGAGGGTCTGCCTACACTGCGTCGTTCGGTGCGGGGTCGCCACTCCAGCATCTTCGGTCCCCAACGTCCATCGGTCCTTCAAACTATGTGCCCCGCCCATTGCCACTACAGGTTCGCGATTCGTAGGACTATGTCGGTGACTCTGGTTCTACTACGGATCTTTTCATGTCTGATTGGATCACGTAGAGAAACTCCGAGCATAGTCCTCTCCATTGCACGCTGAGTGACTCTGAGCTTTGAGAAAGGCGAGAGCTTGGATTACATTATAGCATTCAATCTATGTCACTCAGTGAAATTATCCGAAATAAAGATTATTATATTAAATTTACTTACCTAATGATTTTCGGTTTCTGACACAAAAAGATCTTTGTAAATGAAAGAAACTGATTAATAAATAAATACGGATTTAAAAGACGCTCCCTATCTTAAACCCCTATAATTAGGATTTGCTATTTCCTGCGCGAGTTCTGCAGCTTTATATTTCTCTCTATAATATAAATTCTCTGTGCTGAAACAAAGATGATTGTCTCGGCGAGGTTCATTAGCAGAACTACAGGATATTCCCTTTTTGCTACCTTTGATGTCAGATATTAAATACCTTTGCATTATTGTAATAAATAAAAAATCTTTTTATCATATTTTACTATTGTTGTGATTCGATGTTTATTTATAGAACGAATTTAATGAAATACCTTTTTGACTTATAGTTTTTGGTTACGTTCGTTATTCGATTGGAAAGTATTTAAATTGACCATTATAATTTATTTATTCTAATCATCGATACAAGTACAATAAAGTTGATTTAGCAAGATCATAACTAAATAATAAAATAAAGTTAAAAAATGTTTGTGTCATGATAATAGTTTTTGTATTGACTAAGTTAAGCGGCGCGAACGATCACGAATGATAACGATTGCTCGTAAAGTACGACAGTTGTAGTTTTGATGTTAAGTGTACTAGTGGTGTTGGGGAAGGATTCAAGATCAGACGAATCCCCCGGGTTCAGGCGACTGTATGTTGTTCAGGTGCTTCGACCTTGCGGATTCCGGATATTTATGGTTCGGTTCAATTCCAATTTCATGTCATTCATACTGTGGGAGAGGTTTTCATACAACTCTCCTACTCGGCACGTACATACGCGACGCGGCGCGACGAGGAGAGAGGGCGATCGCGGGTGCTGAGGTAGGAGAGGGAGGGGGATCGCTGGCGGTTGACCAATCAGGATTAGTCACCGCCGGCGACGCGCTAGGCTCGGTGCTCCCGTCCGCAACAAGTGGAATGTTAGGATAGTATTAATGTATTGAGTTTAATGTTTAATAGAAATGTGTATTTCAATCAGGATTAAAAGAACTATACGCATGTATAATGTGGGTAGTCGAGCGAGGAGATTAAGGTCGGGGTTTTCAATAAAATGTTCCATGATACAATTAGTTCCTTCTTTATTTCACCAATAAAACCACTGTTAAACTTAATAATGAGGAACTAGACCTTGTAGATAGTACCGCTTTCTTAGGTATAACATTAGATAATAAATTACAGTGGGGGCCCCATATAAGTGGTCTATCGAACAGGCTCAGCTCTGCGGCTTACGCGGTTAAAAGAATTCGTCATCTGACAGATGTTGATACTGCTAGACTGGTATATTTCAGCTATTTTCACAGCATTATGTCATACGGTATTCTACTTTGGGGTAATGCTGCTGATATAGATGCCATATTTGTGCTGCAGAAAAGGCTACACCACCTACACTGCTAAGGCACCGTTAAGTCGGCGTACGGACGATAATTTTAAAGAAAAAAAAGAAAGAAAACACTTTATTGCACACAAGATAAAAATAAAAAAACATATAAGACAGTTATTACTATGATATAGCGTGCAAAGGCGGTCTTATTGCTGCAAGCAATCTCTTCCAGACAAACTTATTATGTAAAGATGCAAACTAAAATAGGACAGAAAACTGCCAAATAAAATATATAAAAATAAATTTTTGTTGTTAACTATATACGATAACGTGATAACGTTATAAGAAAACATTAATAAAAATTGGTGTTCTATATGGAGTTAGGCCAACCGCGCCTCTCTACCGCTAGTTCCGCCCCCTCGCTTGCATGTACGTGACAATGAATCATGCTTTGCAGTGCTTGCAGCCGTCAACCATCGATTTCTAACACGTTATCTCGCGTTAGTAAAAAGTATGTATATTATGTATTATGAATAACGATAAATTAAGCGAAAGGTACTAAGGTACATGCTGAAATTGTTGCCAATATTTTCCATTATTAATTGATTTTGAAAATACAAGTGTAGCCACGGGCAAAAGGTGGTCCATTATGAAAAGTACAGTATCTACGTGAAAGACCTTCGTTGGTTATTTGATCGAGTACTACATAGAAGCTTTATAAATTCGCCCATCAATCCATCCCTTTGATTATCGCAAAATGGCTACGTCACAATTAATGAATTGGGGATAAAATGAGGGATTAGGTTGACGAAGCAGTTTTTGAGGAATGCCCACCGAATGGATGGAAATGTATCATTATTAGCCTTTCAATTAAAATGTCTTCACGAAGACGCATGACTTTTATTTATTTAGTAGCAATGCCCAGCGGTTTCACCCGCGTAGATACTGATCTCGTGGCAGTAGAAAGTCTACTAAGTCGGACTATAGATTTATGTTCGTTAACATTATTATTTGAGAAAAGGCCTATGATCGAGTGGTGAGGAATGAGCTGTGGTCAACGTTATCTACGTATGGGGTGAGCGGTTGTCTGATCCAACCATTGAAGTCTCTCTATGAGGGTTCTAGTGCTTGTGTCAGAATAAAAGCGTACCTATTGATGGATAACTGTTTGACAGATTTAAAAGAAAGTATGTATGGGTTAAGAATGAATGAATTACTCATCAAATGTTTACTCTATGCTGATGATCAAGTAATACTTGCATCATCTGCTAATTGGCTGCAGGAGATGGTAAATATTATGAATGAAGTTTTGAAAGCCAAAGGAATGGAAGTGAATGTAAACAAAACGAAAGTTATGCTTGGGATCTAAATTTACAAAAGATGGAACAAGTGAAAGTGATATTGAAAGGAGAGTGAATGCAGGGAATTTGGTAAATGGTGCTCTGCACGCCTTTATGAATAGCCAGATGGTGTCTCAAAGGGCTAGACTGGCTGTGCATGCAGGGGTGTTGGTGCCAACACTTATGTATGGCAGTGAAAGTTGGGTATGGCAGAAGAATCACAAAAGTAAAATAAATGCGGCAGAGATGAGAGCGTTGAGTTTTGATTAAAACTGAGTGACAGAGTAAGAAGTAGTGTGATAAGGGAACGTTGTGGTATAAAAGAAGACGTAGTGACTAAAATTGAGAATGATATGCTTAGATGGTTTGGGCATGTAGAGAGAATTAATGAAAGCAGACTGACAAAAAGGATTTATGAGTCAAAAGTGAATGCGAAAGTTGGAAGGGGAAGACCAAGGCGAACGTTCCTGGACCAAATCCAGGACATTTTAAATAACGGCCAGATCAAGAGTACACTAAACCGACGAACTCGTATGAAAGGTTTAATGAGAATGAAAGAAGCGAAGGAGATATGCAAGGATCGTGGTAAGTGGAAGGACGTTGTCTCTGCCTACCCCGAAGGGAATGAGGCGTGATGCTATGTATGTATGTCAAAACCAAAATTAAACGAATTAGTCCAACCTTTCTCGAGTTTTAGCGAAACTAACAAACAGCAATTAATTTTTATATTTATATGTCGGAGAATAAGCGAGAAGGAAAGCATAAAGCATAGAGGCGTGGGGTTCTCCGCCGTCATCGTCATTAATGGCATCCATAATTTCCATACTGTGGGCGGTCTTGGGTAATGTTGGTGCAATCAAACACTTTACTAATTAACTCGGATTATAATGTTCAATCACTTAATGTCCCCGATATCAATTTACACAAACTCATTAAAAATAATAGCTAGGAACGCGACACGCTCCAGCGGACCGTCGCCCGAGAACTAGCGAGTCCGTTGTTATATATACAAGGTATTAGGCTTCCAAAAACGAAGACAGACGAAGTTTGTGTTAGTACAGCTAAATGAAACGATAGTTTCATAATTAAACATTACATAACTAAAGGGAAACCACCAATGAAACACAAAAGCCCTCCGCGCCACGCCCGTGCGTTCGTTGACCCGAGCATTAGTTGATTTTTGACTTTGTGTTTCAACGTTTTGAAAATATGATTTTATTTTGATCAGTATCGATTTTTTTCCGTCCCATCATCAAAGGTGTCACTAGTATTATGGTCTGTTTTCGTTTCGGAAATCGGTTCTTAAAACCTTGTATATTATAACATTCTAAACTATAAGTAGTAATGCATATCGATAAAATTTTAAAATTATATAATCGAATGAATAAAAATCGTCAGTAGAATAGCACATTTCAGCCATAAGTGCTTTTTTGAAAATATTTATTATGTCAAAATCCCGAATAAGTTCTTTATGAAAACTTATGGTCATGATGATGTCATAGTCAAAATAGGAGCAGGTAACCTGATAAAACATAATTTAACTCGCTTATTTTCAACTTTACGCGAAAAATGGTAATAACCAAAGTTGTTCTCAATTAAATAACCTACAACTTTGGTTATTATAATTTTTTTCTAGGATCAATATTTATCAAACTAGACCACATTTTATTTAGTCCTCGGCCTCCACGTCCCTTACGAATGCTGAATACGAATGCAACGGGAAAACCTGATTAAGTTAAAATAATTTGATTAAGTATAATATAAATATGAGTTAGTTAAATATAATTAATAATTCATCTAAAGTTGTTTGTATAATCTATAACTAATTGCCTGAAGGGTTTCTAGAGATATCTATTAATATATTTAAAGCCTTAATTTTAAAAAATCAGCTCGAAAACTTACTTTATTTTGAAAAAACTTGGGAATGAAAGCATTGCTTTAATTTAAAGAAATTTATTAAAATAATGATTATAAAAAGATTTATGTCCCATTTTACCAATCTATAAGCTTTATGTACCCCTTTATTACATTTAAGAGTCAGCTAAGGGGATTATATAACTAATGGGACCCTTAATCATGTGATGCATTAGGGAATGTCGCTGAAATAGGGCTCAATTGTCAGTCTTATATTGTACTTGATTAAAATCCATAAAAGCTTGAATAAATAACTTTGCTTACTTCAAAAACATGGAGAGTTTGGAGGGTAGTTATTAAAAGGAGGTCACACGATTGGAAATCAAACGTTGCAAATCCTTGTGTCGCAGATACAAGAGGTGTTTGTCAAATCGTTTGTCGAATGTCAAATGTTGCTCGGATGCCAATCAGAGAGATGGACGGCCAGACTGACTTATCGACAGGCTTTTAGAATGTATTTTTGGAGCAAACACGTATATTTTTCCATTTTTTATTCCATCACCTCAATTTTCTTCTATCATCTATCGCATGTCGAATGACAGCCTGCTGCTGATTTGGTGTAACGTGAAAGAAGTTCGGTAGATGAGCCATTCACTTGATCAATGATTTTTTAAATAGAGATATTCTTTAATAGTTTTTTAAATATACATCTTCTTCTTAAAATAGGCTTCTATTTGTTGCTTATGTAACTCAATTGACAACAGAACTTATACTTAATGACGTCGGTTTATAATAATAATAACAATTATTAGTTAAAATGAAAGCTATTCTATCATTAAAATAGTTACTTGTACTACCTTTTCTTAGTGGTGTGCTACAGGGTGGTATTCTGTCTTCACTTCTTTTTACTATCTTCATTAATAGGTTATCTTCTGCTATACCTTATTCTAACTGCCTATAGGCTACTACCTATTACATTTGCAGATCTACGTGACAGGAACAGTTGATGGAATTAATGAAGCCATTAAGACCGTGAATACTGAGTTAAATAATATTTCTAGATGGTGCAAGTCCAACGGTTTACAGATAAATCCAAATAAATCACACGTCTCCCGTCTTGGGTAACGATAAAACCTTGGTTTAGTTATAGATTGAGGTGGGTCCCACAAGTTATGAAGCTGAGTAGAAAGATTTTTGCAACCATTGGATCTTTGAAAAGATGGAAAAATGTATTACCGATTAAGACGAAAATTATTTTGTTTCATTCTCTCATTTTGACTCTTTTGGATTATACCTGCTTGCTACTTGGATATCTGAAACCGTGCTTCATAAACTTGAACGACTGCTTATACCTGGAAAATAAACCTGTCCCTTTTGAGAGCTCCGTTGCAAGAGCTGGGCAACAATCATGTTTGACTGATTTGTTCATCATAAAAAATTGTAAAAAACATATCTTTTAACGCTACCATTATGCCTCGGGTAATAATAGTAGTTTTTTCTTTCTTACTCACTCATTTAAACCGATGGACGTCCATTGCTGAACAAAGGCCTCACCTAATGATACCCACTGTGCCCGATTTTGTGCCGCCTTATGGGGGTCTATCTACACTGCGCCGTCAAGTGGGGGGTCGCCATTCCAGAACCTTCGAACCCTAACGTCTATCTGTACGTCGGACCATGTCCCCCGCCCATTGCCATTTCAGCTTCGTAATTCTTATGGCTATGTCAGTGACCTTGGTTCTTCTACGGATCTTCTCATTTCTGATTTCCATTGAAACTCCAAGCATAGCCCTCTCCATCACGCTGTGTGACTTTGAGCTTTCGAATGAGGCCCATAGTCAGCGACCACGTTTCCGATCTAACATATAATCTAATTAAATTAACTTAAGGCCAATTAAGGATTTTACACTTGTTTATTATACTAATAAGCGCCAGAGAGATTGCGCGTGGGTGTGACTCTGTCTATGTATTAAGTGTATGTGTGTTTGTGTGTGTCCGGAGTATGTGTTATGTAATGAATAAAATACAAATACAACCTACTCACTATCTAAATTTATTAATTTAATTAATTCTTTTTTAAACTTTCGTTTGTTACTGTGGAAGATATCGACGTCCGAGTAAGATTTGTTATAATTTCTTTGAATGCGGAAAATTATGGAATTATTAGCATAATTTGTTTGAGGATGTGAAGTTAAAAAGAGGGGTGTTTGGCGCGATCTAAGTTTAGGTGTGTGTTGATATTGACCATGGCAGCATCCATGTAGAAATAGCATGTCTAAAAGTCTCCTTCTTTCAAGAGACAATAGATTATGAACGACACAAAGTTGGGAATAATTTAAATTCATATCTACTTTGAGATGGATTAAAAGATCTTATATAGTTATATAGGATAATGTCGATCAAATCTGTTACCTGTTAAACGTACGAATATCACTACGATTCAACATCAATTATGAAAGTATAACAATAGTATTCATATACTCATATCTTTTAATATAAAATCGTAATTATCACTCGACGCTTGTCTGGTTAACTTAATTAAAATAAACGATTCATTTACATGCTATTTAAATAAATAGAGCTACTGATTTGCAGCTGAATTATAATAGTAATATATGGCAAATATTAACCAAGTTGAAGTAATACAGATCTATTATAAATTATTTATTACATGAGAGGACGAGTAAGCTCAGTAATGGGACGATCTATAAGTAAAGGCCTCCTCACTCATAGGAGAGAGGGTTTTTAGACCCACCGCGCTTCTCCACTATAACAGGCTACGATCCTAATTATTTGACGACATAACATTTAGATTGTCCGGACGCGTTTTTTTGGGCCCCGTAATTTGCCCGGGCTTTTGAACAGAAATAATCGTCGCTTGCCTCGCCGCGCTCGGACGCTTTTGCGTCGGTTGTCCCGCGAGTTGAATTACGCTAAAGTGGTTCTTTGGACTTAAATGGTCATGAAAGGCTACCAAATGTTATGATTTTTATTTTTGCTAATAGTTAAACTATACAATGTTATCTTTTGTTTATTAAATTAAGACTCTGGCGTAGCGTCATGTTGCGCTAAAATTTGATATACTGAAAATAGTCCGTCTTGTAATTATAGGCTCATATCTTAAAAATTAAAACTTACCTCAAGGGTTTTTATTGTTATTCACATCACCTGTATAATCAAAAACACAAATTATCACTAATAAACACTCGCAGTTTATAAAATACCACAAAAAACTCAAAGACCTTCGAAGCGACACAGGCACCGTTATTAACGATCACTTTGTAATCTTATTTCTATTGTCTGGTGTTATCTCTACGCATATTTTGTTACGACAGTTACCGAGAAGCGAAATAGATACAAATTGTGATTTAAAAAGAAAGAGATGCTTTACAAATTGGTATTGTTAACAGGTATTTGACATGGGCAATCTAAGGGATAATTGTCGTTTTTTGAACTTTATTGCATCTCCCATCATCCTATTATGTTTGTAAGTACTTAAGCAGCTACCTCAGAGACAGTTTGTTCTGAGCATCAGCTAATTAAGTTACAAACGCGGAGCATCTACGATAAAATATATGCTAATTGCATCAACAGCACACCGGAAAAGGAACAATTTGGCAAAACACAGTGCCTCGAATATCGTAAGCAATTTTAACAGTTTCGCATGCACAATTCAATTACAATTTTCCAAATTCATACGCAATATGTGAAGCGAAACAAACAATTGACACATACTCATAAGCGTAATTCACGTGCGGCCATAATTTTCTGTTAAAACGCAATTTACAAGTGGAAATTACTGTTTTCGTGTCCCCGTTAATTATTATTTTTCGACGGTGAAACGCGTAATCACCGCTTTATTACCATCAGGACGTCAATGTAACGACTGACCAAACATTGTGCGAATAAACGCCTGTTTGTAAATACTATCTCTTTTAATTAGCCAGCAATATAATATATTTAATATTGTAATATTGAGAGAAGAGTCGAAATGAAACCAATAATTAATTGCAGATTTTCGTTGGGTTTTTAAGCTGGGAAAATGATTTCTAACGTCATTTGATTAAACTGAAATAGGAATACGGTTCGTCATTTGACTAAACATGGAAGCAAAAGGCTTGTCATTGGTGGATTTCTAAATATAGTAAATGATGTCAATTTGCTATAGAATTGTTGTCATGTTTCACAAATGATTAGAATTACTGGCAGTGTCATTTAAGACAAGATAATTCGTCATCGTCTCAACCGATGCACGTCCACTGCTGGACAAAGGTCTCTCTTATTGATGTCATCGGTTCACCTGGTGGGGGGTTTGCCGACGCTGCATTTTCCGGTGCGAGGCCGCCACTCTAGCACCATCGGGCCATAACGTCCATAGAGTCTGCAAACTATGTGCTCTGCCCATTGCAACTTTGGTGACTTTAGTTCTCCTATGGATCTCCTCATTTATGATTTGATCCCGTAGGGAAACCCCGAGCATAGCCCTGTCAATTGCCCGCTGAGTGACTCCGAGTCTCTGAACCATATGTAATCGCTAGCAACAAGCACTGTTCGAAAACCTTAGTCTTCAGGCATTGAGGAATTGTGGATGAAAAGATGTCCCGTAGTTTTCCTAACGCTGCCCTTTCGAGTTGGATTCGGCGGTTGATGTCTTTTTCGAAGTTGGACCTTCCTAATTGGATTGTGTGTCTCAGGTAGATTTACTCGTCTACAACTTCGATTGCTGAGTTCTCAACAGAGACCGGGTGGGGCGACACATGGATTTTCGACATAATTTTTGTCATATCCATGTTTATTTTAAGGTCCACCTGTTAAGATACTTTGCAGAGGTCATCGAGCATTGTATAGAGATCTTCTAGAGTTTCTGCCATTACGACTATGTCAACGCCAAACCGCAAGTGAGTGATAAGATAATTTATAAATGTATTTGGCGGGGCACCTTCTCATTGGTGTTTAGACATAAATATTTAATTATTTGAAGTTATAAAAGGTTACGTATTGAAAAAGTTAGTTCAGTTCTCACTTTTTAATCAACGTCAGCTACCAGTTATTGTGTTTGTTCGCGCAATTTGGCGCTAAGCATTGGTACCTCGGAAGCGGCGTACTCGCGCCATCTGCAAGCTTTCCGACGTACTAATGCACTGGTTATCGGGAGGCGTGTGTATAAGACACGAGAAGGCGCCTCCGCGCCGCTCTATGAGCATAGAGCAATATAATCGTTTCGTGATTTTTGCCTTGTTTTTGTCGGGAAAGTGCGGAAATTCCATGCGTTATTTGGTTTTGTGGTGCCAGTGAAGTAGTTCGTCCCGTTTTGGAGACTCTCGTAGCGCTCTAGTGAAGGGGGGCAGGTCAGCGCGGTTAGAGGTTAACTTCGGCCCACACGGTGGCCGCAGTTGGACTTCCCTGTGTGGATTTTGGAGTGGAACAGAGAACCAGCGTCGCCGACAGCAGCTTTGGATGTCTTGGCAGGTTACGGACACATTCCACAAATACACACACATACAAATTACACATCCACGTGATCATCCATTAGCCAGGGCTCGTCGCCGTCGAGGAGATCGGCGCCGGGAGACCAGGTAGGTGTACAATTCATTCATATCTGTTTGACCCCTGTGGAATCTCTCCCTTAACATTCTCCTCCCGCCGTCTCGGGGACTGGGCTATGGGCCCGAGTCCAGGGTCGAGTCCTTCGATAGGGTCACAGCCTGCGTGAACAGTGTTGCTAAATCGGACTTCTCTCTAATACAAAGCCAAATGTATTCTAATTTAAAACCTTTGTCTTTTTAATGGGTCTTAATGAAAATTGTGTGATTTTTGTGTTTATATTTAATGTTACACTAATAGAAAGGAAGGACTATTGAGTTTCTTGCTGAATTCTTCTCAATTGATAGACATTTCGAACCGGTGATTTATTAATAAAAAAATTATTGAGCTTACTGGAATGAAGTCCTATTTAACATAAAATTACGAGCATATTACTAATTTACTCACTTCCTAAATCAAGCGTGTGTCAAGAATGATTTAGGGAGCTTTAGCTTGATTAAGGAAGGGAGTCGGTGAATGCGTGACCAAGGCGTTACGAAAAGTGTGATCGAATGAAGTGAGTGGAAGTTGAGAGGTAGGTATAGGTTAGTAAATATAGAATATAGAAAGAGAGTGTTACGTTTCTTATATTACTTTTGAGACTATAAATTATTAGACGGCAACACTGTTAGCGCATTGTAAATATAGTAGCAACACTTAAAATTAATAAAAACATTGTGCAATACGAAATGTTATGCAATAAGAGGTAACTTAAACGAGCAGAACAGCCAGAACAGAAAATACTGCTAAATTGTATAAATAAAATAGCGAAGTAATCATTGGTACAGTGTAAGTTGTGTATATTTAAATAGTGGAAAGAATAAAAGCCTCTCCCTCCTGAGTTCTCCGGCTAAGCTATCCCACTTCTGATTTATTATAAACACCGACTCATATTAACTAACAACTTTTATTCTCTCCGCTATTCTATAATCCAGTAATGAAGATACAAATAGACAGTTACGATGTATTTTTTTAAATCGTGGTATTAATGTGCTGGGCTAATCGTTAAATGAAATTTAAGTATTGAAATATAGATACCTCTGAAGTGAATAATTGATAGAAATCGTTAATTAAAGAATCTTAAATTAGATTTAACAGTTTACGAGTAAATGAAAACGTGAGTACCATCTTTTGTGCTTTTAGAGTCTAAACAACGTTCTCAACTTATATTTATGGAAAGAAAAATGATAAATATAAACTTGTTTTATATATACATAGGTGCTTATTGGTCATGGATGTTTTGGTAAGTACTTGCACCAGATTGTGGGATGTGAGGAGACGGCTGGGTGCCGTGAATGTGACGCAGTTGTTGATACGGCGTATGTCGCTGGTTGGAAGCTATCTCTCCCTGTCCAGCATAGTGGGTGCTATGCTTGGTAGCATGACCGGTTGGAGGGCAGTTGCCGCCTTCTGTGAGGATATTATTTTGCAAAAGGAGGTATTAGAGAGGCAAAGAGAGAGAGCGGTCGATGCTCCTCCATCCCACCAGAGAAAGGGAGGTATAAGACGGCGCAATTTTGAGCGCCTATTTCCCCTCTTTTGAACTCTTGAGTCGGACGCATCCGTGGCGCCAGAGACGAATGCGTTAGCGAACATCTGGAGTCCACCATACGGATGAAGAGGGTTCCGCTGGGTTTTAGTGGGTATTCTGGTTACAGTGAGTCCCACACTCCTGGATGGAGCTGTACACTCTATCCAGCGTGCGTTAAAGCATTTCCCAGCGACAAAAAAAAAGATATAAATAAAATAATAATAAAAGGTGAAATTGTTTCGAATAATTTCGCCAAATTTTATATCTGAAAACACAAACTATGTTACATTACTTTTTCGTTGGTAAAATAACGATATAAAGGGAAAGGCAATAAAAAAGTTTTGTTAAATTAGCTAGATTAGAGAGAATTTATTCTTTTTTCCACGTAATAAAACACGTTTTTTTTCTGCTAGCTCAGTACTCATCTAAGAAATTGGGGTATGCTAAATCCAATTTACATAATTTTACTTATATGTTCTTAGTTTGTCAACATGCTTTCTTCATGTGTGCATTTTATACTATTATATAAATCTTTATTCTGTCTGTAATCTCAATTTTGAGTTTTTATTACACTGACAGGTATACCACATCTTTTTAATTGTTTTTTACATACATACATCACGCCTCATTCCCATAGGGGTAGGCAGAGACAACATCCTTCCACTTGTCACGATCCTTGAATATTTCCTTCGCTTCTTTCATTCTCATTAAACCTTTCATACNGTTTTAATCCACTCATGCTTCTCAACGCTCTCATCTCTACCGCATTTATTTTACTTTTGTGATTCTTCTGCTATACCTAACTTTGACTACCATACATAAGGGTTGGCACCAACACTTATGTATGGTATATATGCACAGCCAGTCTGGCCCTTTGAGACACCCTCTGGCTATTCATAAAGGCATGCAGAGCAACCATTTACCATATTCCCTGCATTCACTCTCCTTTCAATATCACTTTCAGATGTTCCATCTTTTGTAAATTTAGATCCCAAGTATACAAATTCTTTCACCTCTTCCGCATTAATTTCGTTTTGTTTACATTCACTTTCATTCTTTTCCCTTTCAGAGCTTTATTCATAATATTTACCATATTCTGTAGCTTATTAGCGGATGACGCAAGTATTACTTGATCATCAGCGTAGAGTAAACATTTGATGAGTAATTCATTCATTCTTAACCCATACATACATTCTTTTAAATCTGTCAAACATTTATCCATGAAAAGGTTGAACAGCCATGGTGACGCAACACATCCCTGTCGAACACCTCTTTCGACAGGAAACCACTCCGTGTACGCTCCGTTTATTCTGACACAGGCACTAGAACCCTCATAGAGAGACTTCAATGCTTGAATCAGACTACCGCTCACACCATACGTAGATAAACGTTGACCACAACTCATTCCTCACCACTCGATCATAGGCCTTTTCCAAATCTACGAAAGCGCAATAAACTTTTTGGTGTTTAGCCAAACAAGCAAGCACCGTAAAGAAAAGACCTGATCTGTACATCCCATTTCTCTTCTAAATCCCGCTTGCACGTCCCATATCAGTTTCATTAATCACCCTTTTAATCAATATCTTTGCATACCATTTGCCGACGACACTAAGAAGGCTGATACCGCGGTAATTTTTGCACTCCTTTTTTTGTTTTCTGTGTGTTTATATACACTGTATCACTTATTACAAGCCACATACACCCGGAATTATATATTGTTTTGGAAATCGGCTGGAATATATGACTTTCTTTCAATTGGGGTGAAATTGTGGTGGCTATATTAATAAGGAGAATTCATACCCTGTTACTGTGTTAGTTAGATGCAGAGATACTTTATCAGTCGAGTGTAATCAGGCAGATGTTATCAATGTTGTAAATAATTTGTTATTATGTTTATAACATCTACATACTAAGATAAGTTGAAATACTTCCAGTAGAGTAGAGATATTGTAATCTAATCCACACGACGTCATTATAAAATGTATTAATTAGAAAAAAATCTTTAAAAGTAACAGATTATGAACACATGGTTAAAACGAGCTAATCTACAAAAAGGCGGTCTTATCACTTCTCAGAGATTTCTTCTAGACAACCCAAAGAAGATTGTACAAAAGTATATATATCATGGAGTAAATACGTAATACAATATATAAATAAATATACGTACTAAATGAAATATATGTCATAAAAGGTGTCTCAAAAGAAATTTTATATTTATTTAACTTACTGCGTGATGGCAATGTATCCGAGGGGCGCGGGGATTATGTCAATCGGTAGCCTGGCTCTTTGGAGTTCAATTGGAATTAAAGCTCCAAGAAGGCTTCATTTTGTAAATCAGGCGATTGAGCGATTTTCAACGCTTACCAATATTTTGTTTTCGTTTGAAGTTTTCATCTTAATGGCCGCGTAAATAAATAGAACAACCACTACTGGAGTGCAACGAATCCGAAACACAAACAACAGAAACCCCTAAACTTGCCAAATATGACACAGCGTTATATGGAGATGTTAGACAACTTCCTGGTACCAGAACTGACAGACCTGGTGCCAACAGGACGGAGCAACATTATACACGTCCAATATGTCTCTGCAACGTATTTCCTCAGGCAAATTGATCTCCCGGAGAGGTGATATAAATTGGCCTCCACACAGTCCAAATTTAACTTCTATGAACTTTTCCTATGGGGTTATCTTAAATACAAAGTTTACGCTAATCAACCGACTTCACTGGCACATTTGAAAGAAAATATCCGTCACGAAATAGCAGCCATCCCTGAGTCCACCTACGGTTGCAACACTTCTTGCAGGTGAGCTCCCCCGGGAGCTTCGGGCGGAGGTCCTTGCGGCTGTATATCAGTGTCGGGTAGCTGTAAAGAATAGAGGAGAAAGGCACGATGACATTGAGGTGCAGAGAATCAGGGCTTTATCCGACCCGGCGCTAATCACAAATAGAGGGAGAACCTCGGGTCTACTATAGCGGGCGCAGTCACATGTGTTATCATACAGGTTGGTGCAGGTTACTGGAAATGGTTGTTTTGATTAGTACTTGCACCAGATTGTGGGATGTGAGGAGACGCCTGCGTGCTGAGAATGTAATGCGGCTGTTGATACGGCGTACTACACATTGGCAGAATACCTGGCCTTGGGCCCCCAGCGCTACATCTTAATGTCACTGGTTTGCAGTGATCTCTCTCTGCCTAGTATAGTGGGCGCTATGCTCGATAGCATGATTGGCTAGAGGGCAGTTGCCTCCTTCTGTGAGGCCGTTACTTTGCAGATTAGAGAGGCAAAAAGAGAGCGGTCGATGGTCCTCCCTCCCGCCGGAGAAGGGGAGGTATAAGAAGGCGCAATTGTGAGCACCTGCTTTCTATCTTTTGAACCCTTGAGTCTGCCGCATCAGGAGCGCCAGAGATGAATGCGTCGAGCGAATATCTGGCGTCCACTATACGGATGAAGAGGGTTCCTCTGGGTTTTAGTGGCTATTCTGTTAACAGTGAGTCCCACTGGATGATGGAGCTGTATACTCTATCCAGCGTGCGTTAAAGCATTTCCCAGGACAAAATAATCCCTGAGTCCACCTGCCAAGCCGTCATAAGTAATTTATTTTGCGTTTAAATTTATAGATGAGTATTGGGAAAGTGTGAGTGATACGTTGAATGAATGTGAACCGAATGAGCGAATAATTATGTTAGGAGATTTTAATGGATGGGTAGGTGTGAAACGTGATGGATATGAAAGGACTCTTGGTATGTTTGGTGACAAACGGGTGAATGAAAATGGACGAAGTTTGCTTGGAATATGTGTGGAACATAGTCTTTTTGTGGCAAACACTATGTTTGAGCACAAGGGGATTCATGTGTATACAAGGGAAGAAGGGAATGCTAGAAGTATGATTGATTTTGTAATTGTGGACGAAAAACTGAAGAAGAAAGTTCTAGATGCTCGAGTATACCGCGGGGTCGACATCGATACTGACCACTACCTGGTTGTTGCCCGAATCGGTGGTCTTTTTAATCGGTGGCGCCATAGAAAGAAGGAAACCTCGAGCATTCTTGAACGAATAAAAGTGGAGAGATTGCAAGAAGAGGATGTTAGAGAAGAATATCTGAAAAATTTGAGTGGGCGATTCAAGAGTGAAGACGAAGGAAATGAGATTGAAAGTTTATGGAATAAATTTAAAGATGGAGTGGTTGGTGCTGCTATTGATGTATGTGGCGTGTCTAAAAGGAGGAAAGGTAAGAAAGAGAAGAATTTGTGGATGGACAAAAATGTTCAAGCAGCTGTGTGTGAAAAGAAGAAAGCTTGGTCCGATTGGTTGGCTACAAAAGCGAACCAACGAATGCAAAAGGCAACGAATGATGACGTAAAAAAGGCAAGAATGGAATACAAAAGGGTGAAAGTAATCGTGAAAGAAGCTGTAAGAAAGAAAAAAGAAGAATACAGTGATATGTATGATAGGAGACTTTCTGATGATTTTCAGTCAAACAAAAAGTTTTTCTGGAAATCAATACAATTTGCCCGAGGGAGATCTACTTCCTCGGAGCTTTGTAAAATCAGAAGTTTAGATGGAAGTTTAATAAAAGGAGAAGAATGGATATTGAAGAGATGGAAGGATCATTTTGAAAGTTTGTTTGAAAGAAATGAAGCAGAGGTAAATATGGCCTCTGCGGATAGCAATGAATGTAAGACAAGTGATAGCGAGATTAGTATGGATGACATCATGAAAGCGATAAAAGGTATGAAATCAGGTAAGGCTGCTGGGTATGACAGAGTGTCAGTCGAGATGCTGAAGGCTGGCCGCGGGATTGTGGTAGCTCAGCTGTACTGCCTTTTCAATATATGCTGGGAGAAAGGTCAAGTCCCAAGAGATTGGAGCAAGGCCGTAATTGTCCCTCTATAT
>JACTOM010000416.1:0-25874 GCA_015832385.1 Elymnias hypermnestra | reverse complement strand
CGATTCGCAGGACTATGTCGGTGACTCTGGTTCTACTACGGATCTCTTCATTTCTGATTCGATCACGTAGAGAAACTCCGAGCATAGCCCTCTCCATCCCATGCTGAGTGACTCTGAGCTTCCGCATGAGGCCCATAATCAGCGACGACGTTTGAGAACCGTAGGTCATCGCTGGCAACATGCACTGTTCGAAGACTTTGGTCTTCAGGCACTTCAGGATATCGGACGAAAATATCTGGCGTAGCTTCCCGAATGCTGTTGGAAACTTATATATATAAGCTTGATAAGTCGAAGTTTTGATGGCCTAACTGGCGCAGTTAGAACACTCGATTCCAAGTACGGTTTTTCTGGCAGAAAGGTTGGTTGTCTCCTTCTGTGAGGCCGTAATCTCATGAGGCTTCGGAGAGGGATAGAAAGAGTGAACCCGAACTACATCTGCCCGAAGGAGGAGAGCAGGAGAATCATTATATCTATTTCTGAAAACCACATAAAAATACATTCAATACTTTTTGAGTTATCGCGGATAGACAAATGCGTTGTAATATAAGGAGATCTGTCACATTACAGATATTTTTGGAGGTTTTGTTTTGCGTTTAGATCTTGAAATTAATCGGAATTGTACGTAATTCAGATGTTTAAAAATATTACGATGGAACGAAATATTTCTAAACACAAAGCCTTTATTAGAAAAGTTAAAGCTTTCTTGTATAATAGGCGTTTACCTTTGTAAAACAGTATTCACTAAGTAAGTTTCCGATTAACTGCAAATGATTTTCATTATGAACTTTGTAGCCTTTGCTGTTATTAAAACGCAAAGCAAGGATATCTTTATATTAAAGTTCTTGTTTTCATTTAAATATAATAGTATTTTTACCTGCTTCATTCATTTGGGGTTTCACAAAAAAAATAGTTGAAAGTATAGTTATAATTTTAATGATACAGGATTCAATGAATTTAAAGTTTTGTATTTTAAAAAATGTGATGTTATAGAAGAATGCTGCGATTTACATAACAACAAGTTTATCCACCACCTGCTTCCAACAAGTACTCCGTTATTTGGGCCATATCGCCCGAAGATAATCAGATAACCTGGAGAAAATGGCTCTGGTGGGAAGGTTTGAAGAAAAAAGACCAAGAGATCTCCCACCTCCCACTCGTTGACCCGACCAAATGAAGAGTATAACGAGACTCGCGCTTCTAGCTGAGGATAGAGAGATGGAAGCAGCTCGTCCATGCAGCCACAACCTTCAGCAATGAAGTATACGAAAATAGAAAGAAAGAAAAAACGTTTATTTCACAATTGTGCCAAACATTACATTAGCTCATAGAGCACCATTGTCTGGTGCCATGCATGCCTGGCACAACCCTGAAAAAGGTACAAGCTCAGCATTCTACTGTATGGTCCAAGCAAACGTTGAGACATACAGCGCTGATTTTCAGCAAATACCTTAACCAAGGTGACGCCACGGATAGGATGCTCTCACGTCTCACACTAACATTTTAAATTACTATTAAGACTATTCAAATACAGCTAAGATTAACTTAAAATTAAATGCTGCATATTTACTAATTTAAGAAAAGTAAAAGTATTCTAACAAAAAAAGAAAAAAATTAATACCAAAATAATAAAACAATATAAATATCAATATCAACGAGTACAACCTTATTATCACAACAATATAAAATAAAATATCAATTGAAAATCAAATAAAATAAAATAAAAATCGTGTAAAGTATAACAATAAATAACAGAGAACGCAGGGAACAGAGAAATAATGATAATTTAACTAAATCAACCAAAGCACAGCGTCTATCCAATTGCAACGTGGAGTGCAACAGGGATATGTTATCTCCCCGAAGCTGTTCACTACGGCGCTGGAAGACCTTTTTAAGCTTTTGGAGTGGAATGGACTGCGCATCGACATCAACGGCGAGTACATCACTTATCTACGGTTTGCCGATGACGTAGTCATTATGGCAGAGACTCTCGAAGATCTCAGTACAATGCCCGATGACCTCAGCAGAGTTTCTCAACAGGTGGGCCTGGAAATGAACATGGATAAGACGAAAATTATGTCTAACATCCATGTACCGCCTCACGCAGTGATTGTTGAGAACTCAGCTCTCGAAATTGTTGACGAGTACACATACCTCGAACATATAGTCCAGCTAGGTAGGTCGAATTTTGAGAAGGAGGTAAACCGCAACTCGGTTAGGCAGAGTTCGGGAAGCTACGCCAGATATTTTCGTCCGATATCCCTCAGTGCCCGAAGACCAAAGTCTTCGACCAGTGCGTGTTGCCAGTGATGACCTACGGTTCTGAGACGTGGTCGTTGACTAAGGGCCTCATCCGGAAGCTTAGAGTCATTCAGGGTGCGATGGAGAGGGCTATGCTTGGAGTTTCTCTACGTGATCGAATCAGAAATGAAGAGATCCGTAGTAGAACCAGAGTCACCGACATAGTCCTACGAATCGCGAACCTGAAGTGGCAATGGGCTGGGTACATAGTCCGAAGGACCGATGGACGTTGGGGGCCGATGGTGCTGGAGTGGCGACCCCGCACCGGAAGGCGCAGTGTAGGCAGGCCCCCACAAGGTGGACTGATGATATAAGGAGGATCGCCGATAGCCGCTGGAGCCAGGCGACGCAAGATCGGGCCTTGTGGACGTCATTACGTGAGACCTATGTCCAGCAATGGACGTCCATCGGTTGAAGCGACGACGACGACGATTTATCTCACCACTCACCTCTACACTTAATTTAGTTTCTTTTCTTATGATTGTGTGAAAGAAATCGCTTGAAAGCAATAGGAGTGCCTTTTATCCATCACTCATCATCATCAATCGCCTTTTTCCGATTATGCGGAATCGGCTCTTTCAGTCACTTTTCTCTGTTAATCGTTTTTCAAATACGTGGTCGTCGACCTTCCTCTTCCTTTTTTTTGAGTCCATGAAAAGGCACTTTTTGACAACATAATCGTCACGTCTTCGCAGTATATTGCCGTAACATCTTAACTTAAAATTATCCGTCACTAAGTTATTTAAATGTGGTATATAATAAAGTATTAAAATAAAAATAAATAGCCATTTTTGTGCTGACAAATGAGATCGATTATAACTCTACTGTACGGCTCCAATATAACCATGAATGATAAAAACAAAAGTTGACATAGCACGTCAAACGAAGGCTCTATTGAGGCAACTTCTAATCGGGTCCAGGTGATAATCAGCGCCAATTTCACACCAACAGCGGTAAGTCAATTAGAGAAGTTAGCGCATTGTTCACGCTGAAGTTTTAAGTTGCTACGTGCGCTGTGAATAGAGTATTTCATAACTAGTTGGAAATATGAAATTAGCCGATATTGTTTTTACATTTAACCTTAATTAAACATTTTTGTAACCAAGCCAAAGTGTGACATGAGCACTCTGGTGATAATTATCGATAAAAACTTGGGTGGCAATACCATTCCTTCGCCCTGTGGTGCGTATACAATTTTTCATCAAACCAGGATTAAAAGTTCCATAATAGCTCGCATGAATCGACTATGTAACGAAGCAACAAGTTGTCAACTCATTTATTTATGACAATTTTCAAACAGAAACTATTTTAACATAAAGATAAGTTTAGATATGCAATCAAGTAAGTAGGAGCCCTTTAACGTCCCACTGCTGGGCACAGACCTCCTCACTCCGAGGAGCGAGGGTTTTTAGAGCATAGACCCACCACGCTGCTCCACTGCGGATTGGCGGGCATAGCACACAAGTGTACTCATGTCTGTAGTCGAACATGCTAACCACTAGACCAATGAGGCAGCAAAAGAAATTATTAAATATTTTGACATATTCAACAATTCTGCAGTAGATTAATATCAAAACAATTTAGACCATAGGCAGTTATCAGTGATTATCTTTCCTTTTTCATCATCTCGTCTTTGGTCATAATTGTTTTCTCGGGAAAATTAACTCGTGTTGCTACCCATGCAATTATCGACTTAATTATAATAATCTCTTTTATCCTAACAACCAGCGTACCTTAATTGTCTTCCAAATCCTTCAGTACAACCCATCTGACTTCAAAATAAAAGTGAAAGTGCCTTACTGGTGCCTCTCCGGGTTCAATGTAGCATTTTGCGGGATACGGGCCTCGAGGCAGGGCCTCATTGCTCGCCCCGTGGGAATTACAGACGGAAGTCCTTGCGGCAACTTACCAGTGCAGGATTGCTGGGAGGGCCGGAGAAAATGCGTGTCTTGATTTTGACGAGATCCGGAGGGTTAGGGCCCATGTCGTCAGGGTTCTAATTCAAGTGTGGAAGGATGATCTCGAATCCCCAATTGCGGGAGTAAACACGGTGGAGGCAATTTGTCCTCGCCTAGAACAATGGCTATCTAGGCTGCACGGATCGCTTTTTTTCAAACTGGTGCAGGTGCTGACCAGACATGGATGTTTCGGTAAGTACTTGCACCAGATAGCGCAGCGTGAAGAATCACCTATCTGCCACCAGTGTGGTGCATCCGTCGATACGGCGGATCACACTGTGGTAGAATGTCCGGCATTGGAACCGCATCGTCATGCTCTGGTGACGCTGATTGGAGAGGATCTCTCATTGCCAATTATAATCGACTTAATGCTTGGCAGTGAGGTAAGATGGAATGCAGTTGCATCCTTTTGCGAGGGTGTCATCTCGTTGAAGGAGGCCTCTTCCTTAAACCACTCTTTGCCGATCGCAAGTGTCAGATTGGAAGTGTCAGAGCGAATGCGTAAAGGAGCCTCTGACTCTTCCAATTCAGGTTGATGAGGGTGTCGGCGGGTTTCAGTGGGTATTCTAGCTAAGCTAGCCCACACTCCCTGCTCTCGTGGTAGGGGTGCGTAAAAGCATTTCCCAGCGGAAAAAAGGGCCTCATTGCCTGAACATCTTTCCTTGGGTATTCAGTAAATGCCCGGTACTCTTTTTTTGCCCGTATTTCATCTGGATCCCGTCGGCGACGCCACGATGTTGCTACTGCTACCACGTCATCTTGCCGCTATCACCTACGTCTGGTGGTGGTGACAGCTTGCCATCCTTTGGTACTGGCTGGCAATGCCGTGGAGGTGTGTGTGCGGAGAGTTATCCACCAGGCGGAACGTACTCCTCGCAAGCTGGGGGACGAACACCACGATGGGCGTCCTGGTATCACGATGGATAACGTCATTCCTGACGTACCTCGGAGCTCCTACTATCAGACGTTGGCACTTGTTCTGCTGGATCTGTACTTACTGGTGTAATATTTATTCATTTTACCCAACCATCGTATGGTAAAACTTCGTTTCGTAAGAAATTCCTTAGTTTACTAAGAAGTCAAAGTATCATAGGTAAAGAGGTAGATGAGGAGATTAATTGTACAAACTCCATTAGCGAGTTATAACCCAGTTGAAGACAGTCTAAGAAATAATACTGAGTTCGCGCCGAGTGTGCTAAGTCAATTATTGAAGTTGGTACTCGTTCAACTTAACTGTTAGTTGGCCTTACGTGCGCAGTCTGTACTCTGTGCACTCCAAAAACATTTCTTAGACGCCGCATACTAATCTCTATTTGATCTGCACTTTGAGAATAATTAATATTTTACTAAGCTTCTTATAAACTAGCTGTATTATCGTTTCTTCCATTGACAATTAGAGTAATTTACATGCTTTTTTTCTAACTACAGTTACAAACGTGTGTATGGAATAATGATAAATATATCAAATAATTTTCAGTGAGTTCTTCTCTTAATCCTAAAACATGTCATTTTTTATTTCATGTATTAAAATTGTGAATTCCACTTTTTTATAACACGCTTTACTAGCTTCATCTGTATTTACGTGAGATGTTGTTTCCAAAAAGTCCTTTGTACTTATCTCTTATAGAAGCACGAGATTCTAATTCTTGAGACTCTTTTATCATAGATTTAGAAAAGGCCTATGATCGAAATGATGTGGTCAAAGTTATCTACGTATGGGGTGAGAGGTAATCTGATTCAAGCATTGAAGTCCCTCTATGAGGGTTCTAGTGCATGTGTCAGAATAAACGGGGCGTACACGGAGTGGTTTCCTCTCGAAAGAGGTGTTCGATAGGGATGTGTTGCGTCACCATGGCTGTTCAACCTATTGTATGGGTTAGGAATGAATGAATTACTCATCAAATGTTTACTCTACGCTGATAATCAAGTAATACTTGCATCATCCGCTAATGAGCTACAAGAGATGGTAAATATTATGAATGAAGCTTTGAAAAGGAAAGGAATGAAAGTGAATGTAAACAAAACGAAAGTTATGCTTTTTGAAAGAGATGAATCTACGATGAATGGCAATATTTTGATAGATGGGGAACAAGTGACAGAGGTGAAAGAATTTGATTACTTAAGATCTAAATTTAAAAAAGATGAAACATGTAAAAGTGATATTAAAAGGAGAGTGAATGCAGAGAATATGGTAAATGGTGCCCTGTGCGCCTTTATGAATAGCCAGATGGTGTCTCAAAGGGCTAGACTGGCTGTGCATGCTGGAGTGTTGGTGCCAACACTTATGTAAGTTAGTGAAAGTTGGGTATGGCAGAAGAATCACAAATGTAAAATAAATGAGGTAGAGATGAGAGCGTTGAGAAGTATGAGTGGATTAAAACTGAGTGACAGAGTAAGAAATAGTGTGATAAGAGAACGTTGTGGTATAAAAAAAGATGTAGCGACTAAAATTGAGAAAGGTATGCTTAGATGGTTTGGGCATGTAGAGAGAATGAATGAAANGAAATAGTGTGATAAGAGAACGTTGTGGTATAAAAGAAGACGTAGTGACTAAAATTGAGAAAGGTATGCTTAGATGGTTTGGGCATGTAGAGAGAATGAATGAAAGGAGACTGATAAAAAGGATTTATGAGTCAAGAGTGAATGCGAAAGTTGGAAGGGGAAGACCAAGGCGAGCGTTCCTGGGTCAAATCCAGGACATTTTAAATAAGGGCCAAGTCAAGAGTACTTTAAACCGACGAACTTGTATAAAAGGTTTAATGAGAATGAAAGAAGCGAAGGAGATATGCAAGCATCGTGGCAAATGGAAGGACGTGGTCTCTGCCTACCCTTAAGGGAATGAGGCGTAATGCTAGGTATGTATTGATCTTTTTTGTATAATAAATATTGTTTCAATGTCTGCCGCCTTACCCCATAACAGGATGCTATCAAAATAAGCGAAATACACGATTTTAGCAGTTTTAACATCAGTGTGTTGCCTTACTTTCCTAACAGCTAATGATTGCCTGCCAGATTCCTAATATGGGCACCCGACTGAGTCTAACTGCCTAATTGGTCTAGTGGTTAGTATGTTCGACTACAGACATGAGGTCCTGGGTTCGAGTCCCGGATCGGGCCAATTCAAAAATCAATATTGAGTTTTCTATTAAGATTTTGTCAATATTTGCCCGAAGTTGGGAAGATGGCGGTGTAAGCCGTCGGTCCTGCGCCTGATCTCTCTCCGGTCGTGTCGGATTGCCGTCAAGTGCGGTAATTCCACGCGTTAATTAGTTTGTGGGACTAATGAAGTACATCGTTGCGTTTTTAGGCCCATATCGTAGCCCTCTAGTGAAAGGTGGCGGATCATAGCGCGGCTAGGTTATTTCTCTCACGTGGGGCCGCAGTTGGACTTTCCTGTGTGTTTGGAGTTGGAAAAGAAGAACGGCGTCGCCGAAAGCAGCTAGCACCGCGATGCCATGACAACGACACATTCCACAAACACACACACATACAAATACACATTCCATGTGAACAGCCACCTGCCAGAGCCGTCACCATCGAGGAGATCAGGTAAGTGCATAATTCACTCATATCTGCTCGACACCTAGGTGGATTCTCCCCTTAACATTCTCCTTCCGCCGTCTCGGGGATCGACTCAACCTGGACCTTTATGTGCCGGGTCCAGGGTCGGGTCCATGCCAAGGTCACGGCCGGCGTGAACAGGTAGTACACTTCATAAAGATTAGTACTTTCAACTTTTTGAAGTAGATTAGTTATTGGCACGTTTTACTTTGCACTCAATTTTAAACTGTAATTATAAGAAATTATTATATATTTTGTTACTTTTATGTGTTATATGTACTGTTTGTTTCCAAAATAAAGCTAAATAATTAAATATATTTCAATTACCCATATAATACTTTGCTCGTTATCAATCGTTTTCTTTAAACTGTAATTTATTTCCTGTATAAATAAATTTTACTCATGTGATATAACCAAAATGTTAATGGGCAAACAATATTCTGAGGGGTTAATAAATTTTATATAGCAAGCAATTAGTGAAGTAGAAAAGCCAGCAGTCTTGAAGGAGTATTCCGTTAGTTTATCCTTCTGAATGAGCGGCGGGGACTACGAAGTTTTTAATGAAGCCCGCTCTCGGCTAATCACGAAACTTGCTCCACAAAAACTGCTCGACGAGTACAAATACGGCCGATGCTTTATATGAGCTTATACGTTTTTAAGGAGTATTTAGCATGCCCTTTATTTTAAGGAATATTAAATTTTTATTCGTACACACATGATGGAGTGATCGTGGTTATGTATATTTGGACTTTCCGTGACTCTCATGGGAAAATAGTGGCAATGATTTCCCACTGTCTTCTGCCCTAGGACTTAGATATAATTCAAAACCTCAATGCCTCTGCAGCCTCGTCTACTCTAGTTAAATCACTTAAAGTCTCAAGGATTCTGTAGCCTCGTCTACTCTTGTAAATTTACTTAAAGCCTATAGGCCTCTGTAGCTTCGTCTACTCTTGTAAATTTACTTAAAGCCTATAGGCCTCTGTAGCCTCGTCTACTCTTGTAAATTTACTTAAAGTCTGTAGGCCTCTATAGCCTCGTCTACTCTTGTAAATTTACTTAAAGCCTAAAGGCCTCTGTAGCCTCGTGTACTCTATTCAATTTTTTTAAAGCCTCAAGGCCTCTGTAGCCTCGTCTACTCTAGTTAATTTATTTAAAGCCTCAAGGCATCAGTAGCGTCGACTACTCTAGTTAATTTGTTACAAGACTCAATGCCTCGGTCTCTTCGTCTGTTCTAGGTAATTTACAACCTCCAGGCCTTTGTAGCCTCGTCTACTCTAGTTAATTTATTTTAAGTCATAAGGCCTCTGTAGCTTTGTCTACTCTTGTTAAATTACTTAAAGCCTCAAATCCTCTGTAGCGTTGTCTAATATTATTAATTTATCTTAAGTCTCAAGGCCTCTGTAGACGAGGGGTCTACTCTTATAAATTAACTTAAAGCCTCAATTCCCCTGGAGCCTCGTCTACTTACGGTGATTTAAAATCACAATTACCCTTTATCCTGGCCTACCGTAAGTAATTTAAAACCTCAAGGCCTCTGTAGCCTCTCTACTCTAGGTAATTTAATAACTCAAGACACTATGGTCGTCTCGTTGGACGACAAAGGTGTCTAGCATTGTCTATAGGCGGAGCATCCTCCTATAAGTCTACATCTCAAAGGTCATAAGTCTACATAATCTGTTACAACTATACAAAATAACTGGCTAAATGTAGCATTGTGGGAGACTTATTCGAAGATTTATAGAAGATAGACGAAAGTACTTTTCTATCTACAGATGTACGTGCCATTTCAATAAGTGTTTATAGTAAATCGTATTTCCTAATACGAGTCTTAGTTTCAATCTTAGAATTAGTTTATTAGAAGTATCTTGTAACACGGAAAATTCGCAATGAACATTCAAACTATTTCCATCGTATAGTCCTTTCTTAAAGCTAATTCAAATTAATCAACCGTTAAAATACTAGCGCCGGTTCACAAGTCAAAGAAGAATCCGGCAACTTGCCGGCTTGCTAATCGAACGGATTCCGTACGACAGCAATCCTATCCGGTCAGGAATGTCGATAGTCCCACGTAATTAAAACTGCCGTCTTTTAACAGATCCCACCTGCCTATATAGTCCAAGAGATCGACGTATAAATAACCTAACACGACGTTTCATTATTTATATCTTCTTCTTTGTGTGCCTAACGATTAACGAGGGTTGGCAGTCAGTTATCCATATTTAACTTTGTCCCTCGCAATGCTAAATAGTTGAGCGGCACTTAGTCCACTCCCTGATGTTGCGCAACCAGGACTTCCTCTTGCGACCAATACGCCTCTTACCAGCCACTTTGCCCATCATCATTAGTTGTAAGAGTCCGTACTTGTCATGTCTCAGAACATGCCCCAGATACGCAACCTTCTTCTTTTTGACGGTCTTCCAAAGTTCCCCCTGACAATCCATTCGTCTCAAGACCTCTTCGTTGGCAACTTTATGGGTCCAACTGATTTTGAGCATGCGTCAGTAAACCCACATCTCAAATGCTTCTATACGTTTTCTGAGATCCTCTGTTATCGTCCAAGAGTCGCATAGAAGTATAGGCTATACATAAAAACAGAGGAGACGTTTACGTAATTTGAAGGTTACGGTTAGAAAGTACTTTTTTCATGCTTTCAATATAAACCACTGGACTAGTTTGGCTAAATTTGTTTTATAATTATTTGTGGAAGTACAGAGAATACTTAAAAGGAGAATAAATAAGAAAACAATCCTTGGAATACAGTAAAAACTTCGGTTTCCTTTCTGAAGCTTTAAGCTGTTTATTGTCCATTAAAGAAAACCTATTTCGTAGCAAATCAAGATTCCCCATTATTTTCAGAATCAGAGAGGCTTTGTTCTCATGTTTTGCTTGTTTGGGTTTCCTGACACTCCAGTATCCCCGATACACCCCATAACACCAAATTATTTGGTTACTCTTTCGAGTTTCTTTGGTTCGAGCCATAACTTTATGGAACGAATTACTTCTGACAATGAGAGAATCGAAATCATTGGATATATTCAAGAAGCGGGTAAAGAATCATTACCTCTCTTTATGTACTCAATGACGACGATATCTATTTGTTCTACGTTTTTTTCATTTAGTATTATTACATTAAAATATGTATTTAAATATTTGTATATATGTCTATATGTATTAGGGAACACCACCTACCCAATCTATCTCACATAATCTCCCTAATCATAAGGTTTCCTGGTGGAAGGTCGCCTAATTTGTACTATCTATTAAATTTGTTTCTGTGTTACTTGTTTCATGGTTGTGGTGTACAATAAAGAGTATTCTATCTATCGTTCTCATCCAATATAAGTTCACTTTCCAAGTCTTACATGGAAAAGTCTTGGAACTCATTGGATTTTATCAAAATTGGCTAAGGGCAAATAATATGGCGCCATCCAGCCAAGTGTCCCAAGGCGACCCTGGTTTTTTCTTCATAGATGTTCAAATAGCTTTGTTTCCTTTATCATATCACGAATTCGTTTTGGTCACTTGTGTTCCCCTGTTCATCTAGGGAAACCGGATCAGGGATTACTTAATTCGTGAGTGTAGCTCGGAGGAAAGCACTGTTTACCACATCATTTTTAACTGTCCTAAAATATCCCATCCCATTTATGACATTGATTCTTTTCCTCTAAATGTTAAGTATTTGTTATCCCTTTTTTGCAATTGGAAATGCTTTTACGCACTTACCCCGACCTGAATGGGTCAGGAGTGTGGGACTCGGCGAGGGAAGAGATCTCGCAATAATTCATTAAAACCCAGCGAAAACCTCTTCATCTGTAAGTGAGACATCACAGGTTCAGCTTGCGCATTCTTCCCTGGTACACCAGATGAGTCCGACTGAGGATTCATGGAGGCAGGAGCAGGTGCGCAAACATGCGCCGCCTGGTATCCCGCCTCCTTCGGCAGTGAGAGGGAGCATCTACTGCATTCTCCCTATCTCGCTCGTGGGCCTCCTTTAGCGAGATTATAGTCAACATCTTTCACTTGTCAGCGGTCCGCCTATAATGCTCTCAAGCGAGAGTTTCCCGCCGATCAGGGCTCCCAAGCGGTGCCACTGAGGTAGGTCCCCAGTCTGCGAGTTCTGCTACAGTGTGACGTGCTGAGTTGATAGCTGCACCACACTCGTGGCAAGCAGGCGACTACTATCGGCCAATTTGGTGCAGGAACTTTCCAAAGCAGTCATGACCGGTTAAAACTTGCACCAGTCTGTAGGAAAGCGTTCCGTGTCCCCTGGAAAGCCATTGCTTCAGGTGAGGACGGATCGCGTCCACAGTGGCAACGCCCGCTACTGGGGACCCGAGGTCCTCCTTCCACTTTTGGATCAGAGCCTGGTCGGCTGTTGCCCTGAAGTATTTGTTATCCCTAGTATATATAGTCTTTAGTGTAAATATCTTTGTAGATTCATTACATGTAATAGAATTAAGTTGTTATTTTTTTTGTAAAAAGCAGTCATCATTTGTGTATTAACATTGTGTTGTCTTTAATCATTAATTTTTTACTTTTTAGTAGTGGTGGTTAATATCTGTAAAGTTTCAACTATTTGTAAATTATGAAAATTTTGGTTTGGAATATAATAAACCATGCAATCCCCTTCGTGCTTTCTCCAACTCACGTGACACTGGCGAAGTTGTGTGTGCACACCTGAAAGCCAAATTTTGAAAGAAGAAGAAACCATATCTACCTGTCAAAAACTTGATCTTCGTCCAGTCGTATGGAAATCATCCATTGATCAAAACTTTGGGTTTGAATGTCAAACGTTTGATGTTAGTCCCGTCTGTGCTTATAAGAATTCAAAAATGTTTGGTTATATTACAGGAATGAAGGCATCTTGGAATAATTGATGGTTTAGGAAAAGTTANGTTGAGAAAAATAAATGTCTTTAAACCTAATGTGCTTCAGAAATGTAACAAAATGAAGAGAGATGGAGGAATCTTCCAAAGACTAAGAAAAGCCCTGTGAGCTCTTATAGTATTCGTCGCCATGTCAGGGTGAGTTGCTTAAGGAATTTGGCTCCATCTCACCCGGAAATAGTTCCTAACTTTATTTGTATTAACTGAGGATACGGCCCTACGTGGAATTGTGCAAATTACAGCTCCCGACCGTTTTCAAACAGACATAGCAATGTAAAACACTAACGGAGCACTTACCTATGAATTTGTTTCGGTTAATGTAAAATTTTCTATCATACCTGTAACGAAAGTTAATACTTTCGGCGCTATTTTAAGTGACAAAAGTGCCACATTGTTTCCCGATTAAATAACTGCGTAATTAATTGTGGTATAAAAGAAGACGTAGTGACTAAAATCGAGAAAGGTATGCTCAGATGGTTTGGGCATGTAGAGGGAATGAATGAAAGGAGACTGACGAAATGGATTTATGAGTCAAGAGTGAATGCGAAAGTTGGAAGGGGAAGACCAAGGCGAACGTTCCTGGATCAAATCCAGGACATTTTAAAGAAGAGCCAAGTCAAGAGCACTCTAAACCAACGAACTTGTATGAAAGGGTTAATGAGAATGAAAGAAGCGAAGGAGATATGCAAGGATCGTGGCAAGTGGAAGGACGTGGTCTCTGCCTACCTTTATGGGAATGAGGCGTGATGCTATGTATGTATGTACCCCTGAGTTACTTGACGGTTTCTTCTCAGTGAATACAACTTTCCAAACCGGTGGTAGATTTGTTACCAATGGAGAGTGCTTTTTGAGGCTACACGAATGAAGAATATTTACATTCGGTTTAATAATGTAATAAAACTGTTGATTACCAAAAGAAGGCCAGTAAGTAAGGTAATATGATACAAATATCACGTTGAGCATCAGATTGATGTTGAAAAACATCCCCTGGGATATATTCGAGAGGCTGTCTGCCGTTTGCTGCACTCTAGAGCCTGAACTTTTTTGCACGATTAAAAAAATTCCGACGCGGTTTTATTAATCTGAAAGTTTACAACGAAAAAGAGATGGTTGGCTTTTACCAACTCAATTATCATGTCACATTTTGGCAAAATGTAGTTTTACAAAACTAAAACACAAACCAATTAAAAATTTATAAGATTAAGACGGTCTGTTTATTATAAATAGATATTTGAATTGTGAACATTATACTCCTAGATCATAAGACCTCTAAACTTACTTACTTGATTGATTTTTATATTGTAAAATGTCTCTTTCTGACGTTGTAAAGGCTCACTAAGAACGGCTTTACATATTTTCCCACGTGATTTAAAACTACACGAGTATCAGGTAATATATGTAAAAAGGTTGTCATCATCATCGAGTGCCTTCTTCAAAATGAAGTTGGGCAGTCAGTCAGTGGAGAAGTCATCTCTCTAGAGCAATTGCACGTAGTTATGACCAGACCACTCTCATTTATCATCCATCCATTGCCGCTTCGGTCTACCAGGTGCTCTTTTTCCCGAAAACCTGTCCCCTACAATCATTGATTCGGACGGGAGCACCGAGACTTGCGCGTCACCTGCGGCATTTAATTCTGATCGCGCTCTCTCCCCCTCGTTATGGCTGCATGTACGCGCCGGGTGGGAGAGTTGAATAAAACCCTCCCCTCAGAGTTTGCAAGACACATTCGCCTTGGGTTCTAGAGTGGATCCTACAACTAAGCGCGAATTGTGAATTCTGAAGAACCATCGACCGAAGCTGTGATGCTGGAAGAACAAGAAACCCTGAACTAGCACAGCCTGAATACAGCCTGAAGAACCGAAATCTGCAGACTCAAGCCCGAACACTGAAGAACCGAGCACTGAATATCGACATTCCGAACTAACAAGATACCCACAAGAAACGAAAATAGAAGCCCTAAGAACCCCATGCAGTCCACTGAACCTGGCGGGATTTGTTTGGCCCTGAATCGCCAACAATTACCCTTGGATTTTCAAATAGGGATCCTCTTTGAAGATTTTTCCCGGATGAAAGAGCTCAGGACCTCTCCTAGTGATACGATTATACACATTCATTGTTAAACAGTTGTGATGGCTTACATTATTGAAGCACTCCACGCTTTTAAGTACCAAAATGAGTATTTTTTTATCACTTATCGTAAGTATCGTAAGCTTCTATTAAAGCGATTTTTAACTAAGTTATTAAGAAATATTATTACTTAAAACCATTTACCCTTTTTTTCTGCTTTGCTGCTGGGAAATGCTTTTAGGCACTAACCCCGACTCATGAGTCAGGAGGGAGGGGGCCTTGCAATACCCATTAAAACCCAGCGGAATCCTCTTCATTCATAAATCAGGTATCAGGGCTTTAACTTACGCATTAGCGCCTGGTGTTTCAGATGAAAGGACCGGTTAATTTTTGACGGCTGTGATGGTTTACACTGTTGTAGCACCCCACGCTTTTAAGCATCAAAATGAGTGTTTTGTTATCACTTATCGAAGGTATGTTAAGCTTCTATTCAAGCGTTTTTTTAGGTATCTTAGATGTGATTTATTAAGAAGTTTTATTACTTAAAACCACTTACCCACAAAAACTTTGAGAAGCCACATTCCCAAGTGGTCTGAATTTCGTTGGATCCATACACATTTTTTGCATGATAAAAGAAGGCATGGTATAAATAAAGTACAAGCATTTTCTTTAACTATATCCCAGCGGTACAAGAATCAGAGTTGTTTCGGCTCCCGAGCGATGCTTTTTCTGACATCGATCTTACGTTGAACTTGACAGTAACTTGTAACATATTTCTTTCACTTGGCTTTAATGTTCCTTCGTCTGTCTATACATGAAAAAATATATTTTATTTTAGGTTTTTTTGTTTGCTTGGAAAGGCTTATTCCATCCGGGGGTGTGAGGATCGCTGGCTGTACCAGGATACAAACTAAAGTCCAGTGAAACCATTTTCATCCATGGGTTAGGGTCTAGAGAGGATGGTATACAGTTGCCTCTTTCTTAGAGACTGTATTCTTGTTGAAGGAGGCAATGAAGCGAGAACGAGAGCTGCAGCAGATCGCTCGCCATTGCAGGACAAGGCTTGGCGGCAGAAGGCGTCTTTACGAACACCTCTTGTCTCCTCTTTGAACATCCTTTGTCGGTTTCATCCAGGAGTGTCAGGGTGAGTGCGCAAGGGAACCTCTGACACTCCCAATACAGGGTGAGAAGGGTGTCGCTGGGTTTTAATAGCCTTGCCAGCCAGTCCCACACTCCCTGCCTCGAGAAAACATTTCCCAGCGGAATAAAATGGGGGCATTCAGCTCTGACGCCCTTGGATGAATCCAACTTAGGCTTTAGTTTAGGGCGAGTAGACGAGAAAAATTTTTCCTTCTTGTGCCCCCTCCCTCCTCCGGCAAGAGAGAGTGGCGTCTGCCATAAGCTGTCTAAAGCCCTTTCAAGAAAGAGTAAGAATATGTAATCAAAGGTCAGCTGATGCGAGCCACTGCCCTGAGAAGCACCTTTCGCTTTAGCCGTGACTGGTTTTAAGATGTCATGCGATAAATGGCCAAAAAATAAACACGCAATGGGAAAAGCTTCCCTTTTCAAATTATTGTGTGGTTTTATGTAACTATTTTTAGGCTTTCATGTAAGTGGCAGCCCATTAACGTCCCACTGCTGGGCACAGGCCTCCTAACTACGAGGAGCGAGGGTTTTTAGACCATAGACCCACCATGCTGCTCCAGTGCGGATTGGCAGGCATAGTACACAAGTGCACTCTCTATTCCTTCACTCTCACAGTCCGATGTGACGGAAATCCGGCATGACCGGAGAGAGATCAGACGCAGGACCGACGGCTTAACGTGCTCACCGAGGCATGGGAGTGGATCATACCGCCAACTTCCCAACTTCGGGCAAATATTGAGAAAATTTTAATAGAACACTCAATATTGATTTAGAACTGGCCCGACCCGGGACTCGAACCCAGGACCTCATGTCTGTAGTCGAACATAATAACCACTAGACCAATAAGGCAGTCAGGCTTTCATGAACGAGTGAGAAATTGGAATAAATGATAGATAGGCTATATTGGAACTGCTTTATTGGCCTAGGCTACTCTGTAAGAGCTTTTCACTTTACCCCTGTTCCACCGGTGGTTGTTATGTGACATGCTATAAATGGACGAAAAAATAAACACGAGATGGGAAAAATGCTTTAATTTAAGTCAAAATAATCTATTTATATATATAATATTCAGATAATTTTCGACCGAATGCGAAATGAGGGATACGCAGAAAAACATGTCTGCCCAAAGATATGAGTGTGCAAGATCTGACATGATTTATTTGTTATCCTTTAATACGATCGCGGCGCCAAAATTGCTTCTGTCACTTCCTATTTATACAAAGTTAAAGAACAGTTATATTTAACCGCCATTTAAATATTTTAATTAAATAAAACTGATTCTAATTGTAATTCTTCATCTGTACAAATATTGTTTTTTTTAAATAAGATCCATCATTGGAAAATAAAGGAAAACATTGTGTAAAACCTGCATGTCCTGGATGAAATTCTTGGATATGAGAAGCCTAACAATTTGTAGTGAAGCAGCGTGGTGGGTTTATAAGAAAGTAAATAAGTAGCAGCCCATTAACGTCCCACTGCTGGGCACAGGCCTCCTCACTCAGAGGAGCGAGGGTTTTTAGAGCATAGACCCTCCACGCTGCTCCTGTGCTGATTGGCAGGCATAGTACATAAGTGCACTCTCATAGTCCGATGTGACGGGAATCCAACACGACCGGAGAGAGATCAGGCGCAGGACCGACTGCTTAACGTGCTCTCCGAGGCACGGGGGTGGCTCACACCGCCAACTTCCCAACTTCGGGCAAATATTGAGAAAATCTTAATAGAAACTCAAGATTGATATGTGATGTGGCCCGACCCGGGACTCGAGCCCAGATCCTCACGGCTGTAGTCGAACATGCTAACCACTAGACCAGTGAGGCAGTCTTATCAGTGGGACGTTATAGTCTACTACTTATTGATATGAAACATCTATAGCGACGCTTAAAACAGACGATTACAGTGGCATAGGGTCGCCACGTCGCCTCTCTTTCCATATTTTTGTTTATCATATTGTACTATTTGTAATTATTCTTTTTTTTTTACCCAAATTGTACTAATACTATAAAGCTAAACAGTTTGTTTGTTTGAAAGCGCTTATCTCAGAAATTACTTATTCGAATTGAAAAAAACTTTCACTTTTGAATAGTTTATTTATTAAGGAAGGTTATACAGGGATAAATTATCACGTTATGACTAATACGAGCGGAGTATCAATGAAAAATGTTGGAAAATCGGGAAAAAATTCCTCGATTTTAAGCTTCCATTGCGTGTGCTGCGTAAATGGTTAAAGTTACACAAAAGTCATGTATCATGGCATGGTACCTCTTAAAACGTTCTCCAAAAAAGGTCATATAATCGTTTGTCTATCTGTCTCAATATATCCGTTTTTAAAGAAATAAAATGTCAGGTCAGGTTATATAAGATGATGCTGATAGTAAATGGCATTGCAAAGATATTGTAGAAAAAAGAAAATAAATGCAATTGAGATATCGATCTCTGTTAGTATTCAATCATGAGAAATTTGATTACTTTCTCGAGATTGTCGCGTACAATAGAAAAGAAAAAATCACTCCAATCCTAATGACGTTGTTTCGTTAGCAGAGGTCCTGGATTCGACTACTGGAAAGGCAAATTTAGGAAATTGTATGTTCTAATTGGTTTGAATTGGTGGGAGGCCATTCCCCACCTCCCAGCAAAGACATGCCGCCAAGAAAACTAATGTGTTCCTGTACGATGCTATGTAGAAACCATTAAGACGTAACTGTCACCTTGGACTGTATTCAAAATTATCACTCACCGTCTGAGATGATATGACAGTAAACTGTTAACCTTTAAAGGATTGCCCAAGGGTTAAAACCCCAAGAGGTAGGGAAAGCCATGAGTTGGAATCCTGGGCTGACACCTATAAGTTCTCTATGGAAAACTTATGTGCTTATTCTTGGTAAGGACATTTGTTCTTTAAAATACTTCGTTTTCCTTTTTGTTAAAGGACATTGTTGTTTAAACTTATCATTGTGCCTTTCCCTAAATGGATTTGTTGTTTAAAATACATCATTATTCTTTTTGTTAAAGGGAGTTGTTGTTTAAAATACATCATTGTTCTTTTGGGTAAAGGAAACTGTTGTTTAAAATACATCATTGTGCTTTTCGATAAAGGAAATTGTTGTTTAAAATACATCATTGTTCGTTTTGCTAAAGGAAATTGTTGTTTAAAATACATCATTGTTCTTTTTGCTAAAGGGATTTGTTTTTTAAAATACATCATTATTCTTTTTGTTAAAGGGAGTTGTTATTTAAAATACATCATTGCCCTTTTTGGAAGGGGCTTGTTGTTTCAAATACATCATTATTCTTTTTATTAAAGGGAGTAGTTGTTTAAAATACATCATTATTATTTTTGTTAAAGGGAGTTGTTGTTAAAAATACATCATTATTCTTTTTGTTAAAGGGAGTTGTTGTTTAAAATACATCATTGTTCTTTTGGGTAAAGGAAACTGTTGTTTAAAATACATCATTGTGCTTTTCGATAAAGGAAATTGTTGTTTAAAATACATCATTGTTCGTTTTGCTAAAGGAAATTGTTGTTTAAAATACATCATTGTTCTTTTTGCTAAAGGGATTTGTTTTTTAAAATACATCATTATTCTTTTTGTTAAAGGGAGTTGTTGTTTAAAATACATCATTGTTCTTTTTGTTAAAGGGAGTTGTTGTTTAAAATACATCAATGTGCTTTTGGGTAAAGGAAACTGTTGTTGAAAATACACCATAGTGCTTTTCGGTAAAGGAAAATGGTTGTTTAAAATAAAACATTGTTCTTTTTGGTAAAGGGAATTGTTGTTAAAAATACATCATTGTTCTTTTTGTTAAAGGGAGTTGTTGTTTAAAATACATCAATGTGCATTTGGGTAAAGGAAAATGGTTGTTTAAAATACAACATTGTACTTTTTGGTAAAGGGAATTGTTGTTAAAAATACATCATTGTTCTTTTTGTTAAAGGGAGTTGTTGTTTAAAATACATCATTGTTCTTTTTGTTAAAGGGAGTTGTTGTTTAAAATACATCATTATTCTTTTTATTAAAAGGAGTTGTGCTTTTGGGTAAAGGAAACTGTTGTTGAAAATACATCATTGTGCTTTTCGATAAAGGGATTTGTTTAAACTTCATCTTTGTTTTTCGGTAAAAGAAGTTGTTGTTTAAAATATATAGTTGTGCTTTTCATTGAAAGAGTCCTAAGGAAATCTGTTTATATTCTGGTTGTAAATCTGTCTTTGTTCTAAAATAATTCTCCTTTCAAATTATTATAGCAGTGTCATGTTATTCTTTAGTCTGCATGATAAAAAAGATATTCACATTTGGTCTTGTCGACTTTGGGAAGACATATTGTAACGTTTTATATCCGTAATTGTTAAAAATGCGGTCGGTCGCCAGATGGCGCTCTGGATTTTTTAAAGTTACAATACCAACGTCGGAATATATTTTCATAACACCCACATGCCACTGACTCGTACAAATTTGGCCATGCCTTAAATCCTAGACGTATTAGTAACATGCGAGCATAATTTTCCATATAATTTTTCTTCTTTAGGTAATTTAATGTAGAGACAGAAGCTTTTATTCTGTAATGATGTTACTATAAAAATTTATTAGCTATAACATCACCTTGAACAGTTCAGTTATTGCACCTAATTTACTTACAAACAACGTTTTCACACAAAAACTACTGGACCGATTTAAAGATTGTTTTCACCATTAGAAAGCTGCATTTTCACTGAATGGCTAGGCTATATTACTATCTCAAGAAAAAATAGGGATCCTTAAGAAAAGAGCATTATTGTAACCCAAGGTGTGAGACAAAAAATCTATCACAGCGTTGCGACAAAAACATGGACTATTGAACACTCGGGATACATTATTATCTTTAGATTGAGATTTTTAAATTCGTTATATCTTTTGAATGGAATGTCCGATTGTAATGATTCAAACAGTTTTTTACAGTTATTGAAACGGTATTTCATTAAACATCATGTAATAGGATAAGAATTGATACAGAGGTATTAATAATATGGTTTGATTATTGTCGGCACTTTTATTAACTTTCAAAATGCAAAAAAGTGGCTATAGCGGCATAACTACAGTAGTTGGATACATAATATTACGGACATTTTTGTAGATATTAATACGTTCTATAATACTGTAGAACATTTTTATGTTCTATCTTCAATAGTTTTCGCAACGCACGCGGTAACAGATTTTTTGTTTCACACCTTGGATTACATTAATGCATTTTTCTTAGGGATCCCTATTTTTTTGAGAGCGTAATATATAGCTTATTGCTCATTTTTTTTGTAGATATTGATATATTCTATCTAAAGTGGTACAATGGTTTGAAGCTAATAATTTATTACTCAACGGAAAGAAAACAAAATGTGTAAAGTATACTCTTCCTAATGTCAAACAAACGCAAACCATTGTTAAACTTAACAATGAGGAACTAGACCTTGTAGATAGTACCGCTTTCTTAGGTATAACATTAGATAATAAATTACAGTGGGGGCCCCATATAAGTGGTCTATCGAATAGGCTCAGCTCCGCGGCTTACGCTGTTAAAAAAATTCGTCGTCTGACAGATGTTGATACTGCCAGACTGGTATATTTCAGCTATTTTCACAGCATTATGTCATACGGTATTCTACTTTGGGGTAATGCTGCTGATATAGATGCAATATTTGTGCTGCAGAAAAGGGCCGTTCGTGCGATTTACAATATGGGTCCAAGAGAGTCGCTAAGAAACAAATTCAAGGCAGTTAACATAATGACAGTTCACTGCGTATATATATTAGAAAACTTGTTGTACGTACACAAAAACATTGACTCTTTTAATAAAAAGAGTGAATGTATATCATATAACTTACGAAACAAAAACAAACTTGTTGTAAATTCTAGTAGGCTGCATAAAATTAACAACTCATTTAAGGGTAACTGTATACGTTTCTATAATAAACTCCCACAAGACGTTTTAGAAATGTCAATTAATAAATTCAAAGTCTTTGTTAAAAGAAAGTTGATAGAAAAATCGTATTATAAGTTGCAAGAGTACTTAGACGATAAAAACGCGTGGGAGTGAACGAACTGCTCTAATTTGAATTGAAATATATTAAACTAACATGATATTGTAATGATGATGATAACAAAACAGAATACCCGACTGAGTTTGTTGTGGGCTCTTCCCGGATCGGGGCGCGAAGGGAATCTAAAGTTGCGAGGGCAACTTTAGATTCCCTTCGCGCCCCGATCCGGGAAGATTTTAAGTCGTTCTGGAGTATCATCATCAGACGTACATTAGAATTAGAGTGTGGAAAGGAAAAGAAAAAACAAAAATTTGACGATTCAAAAGTGCTGTAATATGCCTACTTGAATAAAGATATTTTGATTTGATTTGATTTGAATATTGTGGAACATTTTTTTGGCCTATCATTAATACTCTTCACAGCATATGCCATGAAAGACATTTTATGGCAAATTTTTTTACACCTTCGATTGGTTTTAATAAAAATTTCTAAAGATTTCTATAGTAATCTAGTACTAACTAAGGCCTATGTTACTCAGTGATAATGTAGCTTTCTAATGAAAAAAGAATTATTAAAATCGGTCCAGAACTTTTTGAGTTTATTCATTACATACAAAAATACAAATCTTTCCTTTCTTTACAATATAAGTTTAGATGTTATTAAATTTTCCTGTAAATAATAATCTATTTTTATACCAAATTATATCGCGAGATAACGCGAAAACCTTAATCTACAGTACGTTCCTTGGATTTTAATAGAAACTCTACCTCGATTAGTATTTATAGACGCAGTACATAAAAATCAGACCCCGGCAGGTGCCGGCCGCGCGAAATTAAATAATTTATGTTCATTGTGTTAAGGTCCGCTGGTGTGTATTCCCCATTCAACCCAAGCAATAAACACAATAAAAGCCTCCTCAAGCCGAGCAATAAATAAAATTAAATTTTTCCTTACAAAAGTGAAAAATGTTTACAGATTTCCATAATACTCGCTGAACTTGAGAGAGAATTATCATCGAGAATTTTTTAAGAAGAAATTACTAAAGCTACTAACAATACATATTGAGACATAGTAAAATTAATGTTGATACCTTAGGATGTCTGTGAGGATGTGGCACATCCTTGGTACAGCAAAAATTAGCTGCTGATTATAAATTATTAAAGTACATTCATCCGCTTTTATTAATAGCCAGAGGATGTCTCAAAGGGCCAGACTGGCTGTGCATGGAGTACTGTTAGTGCCAACACGGTTGGAATGAGAGCGTTGAGAAGTATGAGTGGATTGAAACTGAGTGTAAAAGTAAGAAATAGTGACTAAAATTGAGAAAGGTATGCTTAGTTGGTTTGGGCACGTAAAGAGAATAAATGAAAGAAGACTGACACAAAAGATTTATGAGTCAAGAGTGAATGCGAAAGTTGCATCAGGAAGACCAAGGCGAACGTTCCTGGACCAAATCCAAGACATTTTAAATAAGTGCCAAGTCAAGAGAACTCTAAACCAACGAACTTGTATGAAAGGATTAATGAGAATGAAAGAAGAGAAGGAGATATGCAAGGATCGTGGCAAGTGGAAGGATGTGGTCTCTGCCTACCCCTTTGGAAATGAGGCGTGATGCTATGTACTCGTATTTATTCGCTAAATAACTGAACAAGTTTAGCTTTTATGGAAGTCATAAACTAAAGAAGAAGAAGAATTTACTACAATCGATAGATAAAAAGTATATTTATCTTAACTAGTCAGTGGGATCAATGTGTCATTACTAATATGCTTTGGATGTTTTGTTCTTAATCTATCTTTTTTGGTACTGTAAGATTGAAGATGTGCTAAATAACCACTTATTTGTTGATTAAGCTTCGTTGAAAGCCTGACTAGGGCAAAAGCGACATTTGCTTTGCTAAGATTTCTTCTGTATTCAAATAGGCTGGTTCCTAGTTTCATCTTGGTCTAGTCCAGGTATTAATCATGTCTATATTGTGCTGCTGCCGTTTACGGCAGCAGCACAAGATCAGCAAGCAGCAGCAGCCGTCATCAGCTATGTCGGGTCGTAGTCGTAAAGCATGGAGATCCTATTATCGATCGTAGGCATTTGTTTGGCTGGATCTGTAGCCTGTTTCTTTGCTATCTCAAATAGAAGTCGTTATTCTTGTGTGCTGGTAGGTTTCATAGATCTTCAGCTTATATTTTATTGGTATACTTCATGTGAAAAAGCGGCCTCAGCAGCGACGTAGTGCGTGAATTACTGTATCTACCAGGTTTATCCTAAGGTCAATGCCACAGCCCATAGAGTAATAGGCAAGCTTCTTCATAACCAACAGTTGTGGGGTACGGGCCTCGAGGCAGTGCCTCATTACAGTTATTCTAACGGGCTCGTTCCCATTAACTCACGTCGGTGGGACCATTCAGGTCAATCCGATTGTTGGTCAAATCCGGGTTCTGCCACTGCCGTCGCGTCGGCAACGCCGTCATTTTACATTACACCTGGTGGTGGTGACAACAAGAGCTCACCAGGCAGGGGACGCCAATTGCTTTCTGATCTAGGAAACTGTCTGGCAATGCCGTGGAGGTGTGTGTGGAGGGAGCTATCCGCAACTGGCTTAATTAATTTGACTATGTCGTTAGTAATTAAATAGTTGACCGAATGGGGCAGAAGCCTTGCCTGTTAGCTAACGGCTACCATTTTGGCAATAATTTACTGCTTGTTGGCTTCTGCTTTAGTTTAGCACCCAATAAATTTGATATAGAAATAATATCGTTCTCACTCGCCGCTGCGGCCATTTAAAATTAATTTTAATTACATATTTCATAGACAATGTTTGACATTATAAATATTAGTATGTCTTTAAAATAATTATTATTCGTCACTTCTGTTACCTAAAGTAATGTAATTAATACAAAAACAACAGTATAAGAGAAAATGACGGGAAAAAATGTTGAAATTTTGCAAAATACAATTTAAAAAAGACGTGTTTACAACACTTTTAGGTAGAAGCTGCCTCCTAACATTGTACGTGAATATTTTTGTCTCTGGTATTTAATATTTTTCATTACAGCGTGTCTTTATGAGGCAAATTCATTGGATTTTGTTCTTGTGTTATTTATGGAATTTATAAAATATAATGTTTATGGGTTTGTAATGTTTTTTATCAATAGGCGGTTAGGGTGAAGGTGAAATTTGTCTTGTAAAAATTAGTCATTTAGAATATAGGCAAGTGGGAACCCGAAACTACTTGACCATTGATATATGTTGTTCGAGAGATTCACAACTTCATATTATTTTGTTCAATTAGATTTCTATTAGATACGTGTTATATAATATAAGATATAATTGTTAGAATGACATAAATATATTGGAAATGTACAAAAAAATTTAGCTATAAATAAAGTACAGCCCGCGACACGCTTGCTCGTTACACATTGTACTTTTGCCAGTCACATCTAACGTATAAGTCATTTTGGCGGCAAAATAATTCCGGGATTGCGAAGAGGAACATGCAATCGTCGATTGTCAAGTAAAGTTACTAAGTTTTTATTTTTTAGTGAATAGTTTGTGATGAAAGCTCTTAGGCTGTTTGATATTCCGACACTTCGAATAGTTATGGTTATATTTTAACCAATTTACACAGACTCTTAACAATTTATAGATAGAAATCTATTTATTACAGAAAACAGCATGACAATCGGCGCACAGATTTTTCTTCGGTTTACAATCGCATCGGACTTGACATTTTTAAGTTTGACAGCTGACATAAAACCAAGCGCTGGGGTGGCGGCCATTATTGGTTCGGATTTCATAGAGTGCGCACGCGTCAACGTGTTCTGGTGGAATGTTTTAAATCTAGTTATACTTTATTAATTAACTAAAATTATATGTATGTATGTACATAAAAACATTGACTCTTTAAATAAAAAGAGTGAATGTACATCATATAACTTAAGAAACCAAAACAA
>JACTOM010000935.1:11300356-11361668 GCA_015832385.1 Elymnias hypermnestra | reverse complement strand
AACATTTGCATATGTAAATTATAAATCAAAGTTAAAGAAAAAAAAAATGTTCTTCATAAAACTCCATAGAGGTTTGAATTCGAAACTAGCTAACATCCTAACTTAACGTCAACGTTGTATTACTTAACAATCCACCACGACTGTGACAACACGATGCTAAATTATTCGTCAATATATATTATACAGTTGCTTCACAGCTGTCAGGTGATTAATGTTCAAGTTCAAGGTTAAAGCATCGTAGTAGAATTGAATGCACTTCACTGGGTATCACTTAGTTAACAATTTTTGTATTGCTCATTGTCTATTTGAATTATGTAACGGTAATTTTAAATTGAGTTTTGATAAAACAAATATTTATAGATTGATTTTTAGCACTTATTTTATTTATGTCACTTGATATTGTTGTTTATTAGTATTTGTGATTGTTTCTATGCATTTTAAATTTATATGTGCACTTATAACGGTTAAAATTTTACTGTACAGCTTATATCGAAATTACAAAACAGAAATCCTTGCAAACACTTCTTCACTTGATTTACACTGTTATATATCGGATAATTACTTCTTTACACTTAATTTCGAGGTATTATGTATATATAAACAAAATTTATTACAGACGTGATGTTTACTTCGCGATACTAGCGCCCGCGACCACATGAAACATGAGAAATAACGAGCGTTCGAGAAATAACGGCAGATATTTTCGTCCGATATACCTCAGTGCCTGAAGACAAAGCTCTTTGATCAGTGCGTGTTGCCATTGATGACCTAAGGCTCCGAAACGTGGTCGCTGACTATAGGCCTCATAAAAATGCTCAGAGTCACTCAGCGAGCGATGGAGAAGGCTTTGCTCGGAGTTTCTCTATGTGATCAAATCAGAAATGAGTAGGAGAACCAAAGTCACCGACATAGCCCTAGGAATCGCGAACCTGAAGTGGCAATGGACGGGCAAATAGTTCGACGGACCGATGGACTTTGGGGCCCAAAGGCGACCCAGTACCGGGCGGTGCAGTGTAGGGAAACCCCCCACAAGGTGAACTGACGACATAAAGAGGGTCGCCGCTGGAGCCAGGCGGAGCAAGATCGGGCCTTGTGAACATCATTAGGTAAGACCTATGTCCAGCAGTGGACGTTCAACGGTTGAAGCAACGAGCACGACGATATGGTTTTTAGTTTTTAAATTGGGTCAAAGTTGAAGGCGTTTGTTAACTATAACAAATATTTGCATTCACTGTTATATTCAAACTTTGATTAATATAGAAAGTTTACTACTAAAGTAATTTCTAAATTAGACAGGTTTAATCTTAATAGCTATTTATTCAAGTTGGATCATTTAGGATTATCGGATGAGAAGGACGATGCTGGAATCCTTGTAGCCTTGAAGAATTTGGGACGCGAATGTAATCCGATAAGAAACTTCCCGTGAGCGTTATGACTAAGAGGCACACGTGTTGCTAACAAAGACATTTTATTTAGCTGTAACTTTGTACGGAGTCATAACGTATAGTAATATGAAGAAAGAAATTAATGTTAACTAACATAAAGACGGCTCAATTCAAATTGTCTTTACATGACCTGTAGACAAGATGATACTCTAAATACGCTAACGCCAATAGAACGCTTAAAAAATTATGGGAATAACGTACCATATCGATATCTCACGTAATTAATATAACAAATTTTAGTGCTCTAGTCGTTCGACGTAGCGTTATCGTACTTCGGGTGTGGCTACGGTAGAAGCGATTCATCCCCGTCTTGATCAATGGCTTTCTAGACGGCACGGGACGCTTTCTTTCAGACTGGTGCAGGTGTTGACGGGATATGGTTGTTTCGGTAAATACCTGCATCAGATTGCACGGCGGGAGGAGTCACCTATTTGCCATCAGTATTGTGCAGCTGTTGATACGGCAGCCCACACATTGGCGGAATGTCCAGATTGGGCGCCACAGCGGCATGATTTAGTGGCGCTGATCGGCGAGGATTTTTCACTGTCAAGTATAAAAGGCGCAATGCTTGGCAGTGAGGCAGGCTGGAGTGCAGTTGCCTCATCTTGTTGAAGCAGGCGACGGTGAGAGTGAGAAAGAGCATCAGATGCCCCTCTTATCCGAAGGAGGAGGCTGGGAGGAAGGAGGCATAGTTACGAACGTCTTGTAGCTCCACTTTGAACCCCTTATGTACTTTGCAACCGGGCTTGTCAGAGAGAATGTGTAAGCGGACCTCTGATAATGTTATCAAAGATTGACGAGGGTGCCGCTGAATTTTAGTGGGTATTCTGGCACAGCCAGCGAGTTCCACACTCAGTGCCTAAAAGCGTTTCCCAGCGTTCAAAAAAACAGCGTTATCGTACTTAAAATTTCGCCTTGACTGTGGAAGCTTGTATAATAATTAAATAATATGTATAATGATATAAAATTCTTGCACTGTTTTGCCTTTATTCATTATTTTAATAAGCTATTGCTCATACAAAGGTTGTCTGAAAGTCATTACTTCCATCTATAATACCGCCTTTGCACGCTTGTATTATATAACCGTACAAGTGATAATCAATTTTGCTTTCACAAAACTCCTTTACCTTGTGTACAATAAAGTGTCTTGTTCATTCTCTTTCTCACTGACTCCTTTACGCACTTACAAACATGAGGTTTCCAAATGACTTAAAATTTAGCGAAGTGCCTCCTTTTGCATTGCCACTTGCTTTTTCATACGGATGATATTGCGTGGAAAAGCTAGTTCTGAGAATCTCGATTGAAATGGCTGGTAAAAAATAAAAATGGTCATAATGGTTCAAATACAAGCATTCTGAGTCAATTTTCTTTGATCGGAAGCAAAAACATAGATGAAGCTTACCTGTCGTTAAAGAATAAAATTCTTTTTCGAGGGAAAATGTACGAAGAAATTACGTAGTAGAAAATAGAACATTTTCCCTAATGTCTAACTTGCGGGACGCGTTTTCTGCTCTTAATGATACCCTTTCTATGGAATTACGAGGAACGATACGCATGACGATGAATTTGGAACGTGAATTGGAAACTCAAGCAATTTAGATGTTTTAGCGAAAGTTTTGCTACACCTATTTCTGTTTCAGATAACATGGAATGTGTATAATAATGTAAGAAATATTTATCTTTTTATCCTTCTTATCCAAAGAACACGTTAACTTCTAAGTAGTGTCTAAATGCTACGTGTGGCCATGACGTATGACCGTAAGGATGTGATAATTTAAAAAATATATATTATTATGTTGTATTTACATAAAATTTGATGATCTTCACTGGGTGCTAATTTTTTTATACTAACTGATATATTTGCACATAAGTTTCCTCTAATGGTGAAATTATTTTGAAATAAATATTTTCCTGTTGAACTTTTATTACAGAGCTACACTATAACCAGTAATAGCTACTGAAACTGAGTATTTATATCACTGAAATAATATCTAGCCTAATATAAGCAATATTCCGACAAAATAAATATAAATAAAAACTGGTTTCACAAAGAGTAAACCATATTCATTCAATATACTATTCATGTGCTTAACTGCATGATACAATAACAATAAGATGTAGAATATAATAGACTGAGGCTATTGAAAGCTTTAGTAATACGAGTTATTTATATTTGAAAATTTACATGAAAAGATTCATAGTTCTATTTTCTACAAGATAATCCTATTATTACGATATCAATAGGCTCTATAGAAAGAATTCTTCCTTTGTATTAGAAATTCAATAAACATTTAAACGTGTTTACTAGCTCAAACTGCCTCATTGGTCTAGTGGTTATCATGTTCGGCCACAGACATGAGGTCCTGGGTTCGAGTCCCGGGTCGGGCCGATTCAAAAAGCAATATTGAGTTTTCTGTTACGATTTTCTCAATATTTGCCTGAAGTTGGGAAGTTGGCGGTGTGATCCACCCCCGTGCCTCGGAGAGCACGTTAAGCCGTCGGTCCTGCGCCTGATTTCTCTTCGATTGTGTCAGATTTTCAGTCACATCGGTCTATGAGAGTGAAGGAATAGAGAGTGCACTTGTGTACTATGCCTGCCAACCCGCAATGGAGCAGCGTGGAGGGTCTATGCGCTAATAACCCTCTCTCGTATGAGAGAGGAGGCCTGTGCCCAGCAGAGGGACGTTAATGGGCTGCTACTTTCTACTAGCTCAAACTATGTTAGTGTAGCGATTAGACGTGTGAAATCTCAGTGAAAACTGTACGGTTGTACAACTAAATAATCTCTAATTGTATAAAGCAATTATGTATATCGGCTAAAAACTTATGTGAAATTCAATGAAATAAACAACACTAAACGCGAACCTGAAGTGGCAATGGGCGGGGCACATACTCCGACGAACCGATGGACGTTAGGGCCGGAAGGTGCTGGAATGGCGACCCCGCACCGGACGACGCAGTGTAGGAAGACCCCCCACAAGGTGGACCGACGATATAAGGAGGATTGCCGGTAGCCGCTGGGGCCAGGCGGCACAAGATCGGGCCTTGTGGGCATCATGTCGTGAGACCTATGTCCAGCAGTGGACGTCCATCGGTTGAAGCGGCGACGAAATAACTCTATCTATAACTACATACCAACAACAACTATCGATCCTAATTTCAAAAAGGCGAAACGAAAAACTAGTTTATCTCAAAAACTTCTTTTCACTAATATAATTTCAAAACAAAAAAAAGAGAATTTATGAAATATTGAAGTCAAACTTCTTAAGCGCATAAGGGTAACATTTTAACGGATGAAACGCTTGATTGGCGTCATAAATTTGCTGCAGGGTTTTTATGCTAATTCGTTTGAAAGTTAGGTAGTTTTATTTATTTATTTATTCTTATTGCACACATACATACAAACTTTAAAAGAAGAGAATTACAATATTATAGATATAGGTGAACAAAGGTGGTCTTTTCGCTCAGAGCGATCTCCTACAGACAACCTTGGAGATAGTAGTTCATGACAGTACTGGGTAAGTGCAATAGAACAACTTATTATTACTAGTACTATTACAAAAGTAGGTACATACAAAGTGAATATAGACAATACACATAATTATATATGATTCTATATGTACATACATATAAATTTAAACATACAAACATAATTATTCAGATAATATTCTTTCAAACGTCTTTTGAAGATATATGAAGGTCTTTTTATAATCAGAGTGTGGAAAAAAAATATATAATTTGACAATTCAAAAGTGCTGTAATATGCCTACTTGAATAAAGATATTTTTGATTTGATTTGATTTGATAATCATATTTACAAATAACACGTGGCATTTTAATTTGCCACTCGTCATTTAATAATTTAATAAACTATTTTTCGTCAAATATGAAATAAAAAATACCAATAACCCTGTATTACTGTACTAATAATGTTCAAATTTCGAAATGCTACGTGTTACTGATTAGCTACGAGCTACGAATTGCTACATTATTCGTAGAGTTGCCGTAGCACCATCGTAGCATTATTTATTGCGGGTACCTATTCACGTATGTCTATTCTCTCCATTTTGCTTTAATAACTGACAACGTGAATAATATTAGAATATGTATGTATTCAGTGTCTTCAATACAGCAATAATGCTGTCCTTCCAAGCGTATTTTCTAGCGAGCTATTTACTGATTTTGAAATATTCTCCTGAGTTTTTTACAGTGAAAGCGTTTTATTAAAAGGTTTAAACTTTTTTTTGTCTTAAAAAGGACTTTAAGCGCTTTTATTTCTACCCACTGAATAAGTATAAAACGTCGTCTGGAAAAGGGAAGAAGCAGCGACCTCGTTCAGCGAGAGGTCATTGCTCCTTTCCCGGCCTGACCGCTAATGCCTGTGCCTACATTAACCTAGAAATTTTACAGAATTACAGAGTATGACTTAATGAAAGAGATGAGAATTTACAGCTCTTGTTATGAGAGATTTTTAACTAATAAGCTTGACTAAGAAAGAAAATATTTCTTACTGATTATATACCCTAAAAAATAATATATTTTTAGTATTCAATTTTTGCCTTTAGTTGTAAATATTACTGCTTTAATACCAATTTTTCTAGGTGTTAGTAAGTCAAGAAACCTCAGTAAATACTTAATCAAATTAGGTTGAGCCATTCCTTTCTTTTAAAAGACAACGATTACACATTGATGGTAACGATTATAAATCTGATTCCCCTTATTAGTGAGTATGAGCTTCATTTATATTCGCACAGCCATTACAAAGTATTTAAAATATTTTTGATGTATTGTATTCGTATTTGTCAAGCGTTAAATTCTAATACAAGAAATAAAAACAAACTTGTAATGCCACATTTTAAGGTTCAAAAATCATTTGCCGGATTGACCATACGCCTTTTTGCACATAATTTTAACAAATATGTTAAAAACATCCTTTTACAAAAGGCATATTATAATTTTGAAGATTATTAAAGCAATAGAAATGTTTGGACTTCATTCCAGAACCGGTGTTAGATTTGTTACCAACGGACAGACTATTACTATTCAAGAGTGCTTTTTGAGCGTACTTGAATAAATAATATTATGATTTTGTAATGAAAGCCTATAGACTACAAGCCCATAGAAGAAATTAACCAGTGAAATGAACCAATGTGAATAACGCGTAGAAGGCTGTTAGAATAAAATAAAATAAATTTCAACGCAATGTTGTCACTTCTGAGCGGCACAGGTGAGTACACGAGTAAATAATTCTTTTTGTATTCTAATATTTTTATTTGCCGTACATAAATTTATGATCTTACAGCAATTATCTACATTTCAGGATTTACCGAGTTATTATAGCTGTAACATCATAAATTACTGTTCGGCAATTTTTTTGTTATAATGTTATTAAATATTACCGTTGTACCTTATAGCCGTTCAATATAAATGGTAACGAATAAAAATATTAGGATAAAAAAATAATTATTTATTCGTGTACTCATCTGTGACGCTCTGAAATGACGATACAGCGCTCAAAGTTACTATATAATATAGTAACGGCCTTCTAAGCGTTATTCACGTTGGTTCATTTCATTAGTTATTTTTTCCATGGGCTTGTAGTCTATTAGTGTTTTGTTAAGTAATTAATCATAATCAAGTATTTTATACAATAAAAGTCAAATGGATTTATCAGTCGGAGTCTGATATATATTTAGCATTGTATATTATTTGATTAGAAACCATTGCACACTGCAGTCTATAAACTTCACTTTAATCAGCCATCACTTCAATTTCATCAAGCATAGTGCAAATATTACGAGGTAGCCGTAAAGGTTGATAGAGCCGCGAGATGTATTACTGCTCGTTATATGTGCGAACCGTTCCACGCATTTAATATTCGCATTAACGTGGTTTCATATTACTAACGAGTATCCGCGTTTTCCTGTCGCATTGCGTATATTTTGAGTCACATGTTGTCGGTTATGATTTCGGTGTTTCAATTCCAATTAATAGTTCACACACTCTGTATATGGATCTTAATCAAAATTTCAAATGTTCATATTTTATATTTCTTCTTTATTCATCGACTCAAGTTCCAATATATATTAGTTTGAGTCAAATAGTTTCCGGGACGCCAGCGCCATCTATCGGCGTCTGGACAGAGTCTATGGGTTACAGATTGGCAGCGTTCTTGACAGTTTTCAAGTAACGGTCCGCCGGAGCGGTCGACTATAGAAACTATCGCGTGTTTTTAGCTAATTCCTACTATTAATCTATTTCTGTAAACTGATATCAGAAACATTAAGTGATTAGACTTCATAATTTGAGTTAATTAATAAAGTGTTTCATTACACCAATATTACCCACCGATGCCCACACTTTGGAGGTTGAATTATGAACTCCTCCAATGATGATGTCGGCAGGAACCGTGCTTTTTATTCGCCCGACATATTTTTTAACCTGTAGCGGATGATTCCTGAAGGTAATACACTTTTTGAAATTTACCTTCATTACATTAATTCATTTCTCGAAAAATTATACAGCGTTATATATATAAACGTTTTCTTTAATATGTTCAGACATTTTTTCCTATTTTGACTAATTGAGGAAGATCGGATAATCGGACTTTCTCGGTTTTTTGAGCATTTAGGCTTATTTATTTAAATTTATATTTGATAAAGTAAGAAAAGGAAAATCGTTTTTAACTAGTTGTTTAGTATTTAGTTATAGCAATCTAGAGAAAAGCAAAGAAGGCCTACCTGTAGGTGTGCCGGTGTCTTAAAAGCGACATAAAGGAGATGGAGATGTCGAGCTAAAAAATATAAGACCCGAACTTTCAACAGAAAGCGCTATTCTGTGTCTCAAGCAAACGGTCAGGTATTATACCGACAGGAAGACGCCGCATGCTTTTTGGTTTTGCTTCATATAAAGTCCTTTGGAACAAGCTGAAACAAGAACCCAGATTAAGGCCGGAACTGATCTCTTTGTTACGGTACTGGTATGGTAACCACTCTAATGTAGAAAGAATGGGGAAACGAGTACAGTAACCCATACAAATTAAATTGTGAAGTAAGACAAGGCGGGCTGACGTCACCGGGGCTGTTCAATCTGTACGTCAACCAGTTGATTGAGCGGCTTTGTGGAGCCGGCGTCGGGTTTTCCATAGGTGGCAAAACCATAAATAATATAAGCTATGCGGACGACATGGTTCTACTGAGCCCCTCGATCGGCGGTCTCAGAAAGGTGCTGCAGATTTATTTGTGAGAAGTATGCTGAGGAAAATGGACTCAGTTACAACGCAAAAAAAGCGAGTTTCTATTGTTCAGGGGAAAGAATAAATTATCCATATTTAAGCCGCAAGTAAAATTATGTGGAACTCCTCTGAAACAAGTAACTGAGTTTAGGTACCTCGGGCAGATAGTTACGGACAGACTCGATGACGACAGTGATTTGCGCGTTGTAGCACGCAGGTAAAGTTAACCTTGTTTAGAGCCTACTGCCAAACTTTCTTCACGTACAGTCTGTGGACAGACTATACGCAGCGGATCTACAGTGCCCTGCGTGTTCAATATAATAATGTCCTGAGGCAGTGTTGAGGAAACCACGTCGGTGCAGCGTGTCAGGATTGTTTGCGGATGTGTATGTTGACGAATTTTAGGCCATTATGCGCAAGCGGGTTGCATCAGTGATGGACAGGCTAACGGCCAGTTCCAACACCCTCCTCAGTACATTGGCGGGTAAGTGGGATAGCCCCTTCTCGATCAGCTGGAATGGTGCACACATCAGCAGGAGGAGGCGTCCCTAGTAATGAATTATTAGATATTTAGTCTTAGTTATTTTATTATTTATGTTTTTAAGTTAAGATTATAGGCATAAGTACTAACATAGGTTGAGTAAAAATTGTTACTAACAAATAATATGGGTGTATGCCTGAAATAAAGATTTATTATTGTTGTTATTATTATTAAAATATGTGTCTGTTTATCTTTATGTTTGTTCTCGCTAATATTTGAAACGGCCTAACGAATTTTCATTAGCTGGTAGCTAATGTTATAAGTAATAATTTTGGTTAGTTTTAGAAAAAAGGCATCTAGAATTACGCGGCTAACATCGCGGGAACGTGCTAGTCGTTATTGAAAATTCCAGCTTTAATATTGCAATTAAAGAAGGGATTTACCGCAACGGTTGCCAGATGAATAGCGATTTATGGGCCGTTTTTAATGAGCCCTTTATTATTCTGTTTGCAAACCGTTCCACGGTTTTGTAGCCGTTTGTCTATAAAAAAGCAATAAAGTTTTAACATTTATTGTAGGGAAGAGAATCTCTACGTTTACAAGCTAATTGTTCATCAATTTTAAATCATTGTTCATCTAATCATGTAATGTTAACACTACAACTTGGGGTTGGCGTTGCCAAAACATCCTATTTCGATGCCAAACCATCCTACGTATCCCTTTTTTGTGTTAATTGTTACTTTATCTCAACTGTTGTTTGTAGGTGAAATTACTATTTATTGCTGCAGTGAAAAGCTTATCTTTTCTTCAAAGTATAAACAAGAAATCACATAAAATATGTTATATAATAACACTTTCATAAAACGTATAAGATGTTCTTTCAATAAAGTTTTTATTAAATATAAGCTGATTGAATATTCCTATTATGATAAAAGACGATAGAAAAGTTCACAAAATTGCTTGGAAATGAATTTTTCTTTATTTTAAAATGAAGCTATGAGTGGGCGATAAAATACGAGACAAAGCATTATTTTCTATAGAACCATTTCAACGTTCATAGTTTCAACTGGAATAATTTAATATTATTCACTAAAGAATATCGTTGGAGCAAAAATTCGTGAGGAAATCTGCACCCCTGGAGCAATTTTTGGATAAATGTGGCTGCCAACACGCAGCTGATTGGGTCTATACACTAAAAACCCTCTCTCTATGAGCGAGGAGGCCTATGCCCAGCAGTGGGACATTAATAGACAGCTATGAGATTAACAATACGCGAAGGAATGTTTACATAAACGTTGACGCTACGTTTAAACCCTTTTTTAAACAAAATGTTTACTTTCATATGGATGAAAAATGAAAAAATAAGGAATTATAAACGACAAAAATAATTAAACTATGCAAGTTGCTTTTACAAGTCATCATCGGATGAACAAAAGTGGTATATAGTGATGTTCTCGCTGGCGCAGTTGTGTGAGTACTTCCTTTGCTAGCAGAGGTCCTAGGTTCGATCCCTGGTAGGGCGAATTTAGAAAATCTGTGTAATATCTGAGTCTGGATCTTGACTGGGAGGCTTCGGCCGCGGCTATTTACTACCTTACCGGCAAAGTAGTACCGCCAAAACAAAGAGGATTGTCTCCACATTAGCGCGCTTCCATCATAGACTGTATCATCACTTACCATCAGGTGAGACCACAGCTTACTTGTCGGTAATATGAAAAAATGTAACTTTGTGTAAATTTACATTAAATTATATATAAAAAGTTGTTGCTAACCTAGTTCCCGATTCTCTCTTAATATGTGGGAGTCCGTTCTTAATAAACGACTACATCGTGAACCAATTCACTTGAATGGTTTTAGTCACTCATATTTCGCTAGTCTTAATACACAAAAGCGTGTATATACACAAGTGCTTGTACAAATTCATGTTCAGATTGAAATACCGCTATACAAGTTTAACTTAGGTAATTTGACTAATGCATTTACTTTTGTCCGTCTTAAATCAGCTTTTGATAGCCTTGCTGGCGCAGTACGAATACTCGCTTTGGTAGCAGAATTTCCGGATTTGATCCCGGGAAGGGTGAAATTAGGAAATTGCATTTTCTAATTGTCTGAGCCTGGTCTGGTGGAAAGCTTGGCTTGCGGCTAGTTACCACCCTACCAGCAATGACTTACCGCCAAGCAAAACCATTGCCTCCGATCTGATTAATTCGTTTCCATCTTAGACGGTATCATCACTTACCATCACGCGTGAGCACAGCCAGTCCTAACCCTCGGCAATAAAAATAAAAAGTGCATGCACGCAAAGTATACAATTGTGAAATGTGAAAATTCGTATCTTCAAGTATCTCCAAGTTTAATAAGTGTGTGATGTCATATTATTTGTCACTACCCCAGTAATATTAACATACAAGATAAAATCAGGATGAATAAATGGAATTACAGATGTATGTATATATTTGTATGTACGAGTATTTGTATGTATTTACAATATTCTGTATATATCTCTATGTCGGAGTGCAAGAGCCTGTGGATCGCTGGTCCGTGTGTAATAGTCTGTGGAACGTTGGCGCCATCTGTGTATCGGCGTGGGGGCAGAGTCAATAAGTGGCAGTCCGGCGCGTCTCTCGGCAGTTCTCGAGTGGCGGTCGGCTGGAGTGGTCGACTATTGAAACTGTCGCGTTCCTAGCTATAAGTGTTAATGAGTTTGTTTAAATTGATATCGGGGACATTAATTGATTGAACATTATAATGCGAGTTAATTAATAAAGTGTTTGATTGCACCAACATTACCCACGAACGCCCACAGAATAAGAAATTAAATAATAGATGTCATTAATGACGATGTCGGCGGCGAACCCTACGCCCCTGTGCTTTATGCTTCTCTGTTCTCTCCTATTCTCCGACATATATGTTATTTTTAGAAGTTGTATACCTATTCATTTATACACACCACTTACCTTCTCTCTCCTTTCCCTAACGCCAGAGTTGTCTGGAAGAGATCGCTAATGAGCTATAAGACCGCCCAATTGCACTATAAAAGTACCTTATACTGGGTGATTGTACATCTTAGCGTGGTGTTCAATAAAGAATATTATCTATTTATCTATCTATCTATACATGTCAGAAGTGAAATTTGTTTGTCAAACTAATTAGGTTCTCCCAGACTTACAAGGAATAGAAAAAGGAAGATATTTTTGGGAAATAATTAATTTAATGGTCGTTAAAAGTGTCGAAAATTAATACATATAATTTTTTGAAAACTCAATTGACGAATTGTAAATAAAAATGCCCCGTGTCAATATTAGATATTATTAATTAAATTTTGTTTTTGAATTTAAAATGTTTTAAAGAGAATTAATGAAATATTTTTATTTTATATTTTATGAAATATAGTATATTAAATTGTTAAATTCAGAGTGGCAAATTAAAATGCAACGTATTATTTGTAAATATTAAAACTATCTAACCTTCAAACGAATTAGCATAAATCGCTGCACATCTTCATGACGCGTTTAATCGTTACATGAGCAGATTACATTGCGAGTATTTTTGCTGGATAAGATGGTTTCATAGTAAGTAAGTAAGTAGCAGCCCATTAACGTCCCACTACTGGGCCCAGGCCTCCTCACTCATATGAGAGAGGGTTTTTAGAGCATAGACCTACCACGCTGTTCCATTGCAGATTGACAGGCATAGTATACAAGTGTACTCTCTGTTCCTTCACTCTCATAGTCCCGCGTGACGGCAATTAGACACGGGCGGAGTGAGATAGGGCGCAGGACCGACGGCTTAATTTGCTCTCCGAGGCACGGAGGTGGATCACACCGCCAACTTCCCAACTTCGGGCAAATATTGAGAAAATCTTAACAGAAAACTCAATATCGATTTCGAATTGGCCCGACCCGGGATTCGAACCCAGGACCTCATGTCTGCCGTCGAACATGCTAACCACTAGACCAATGAGGCAGTTGTTTTGTAGTGCAAGAGAGGAATGGAGAGAAAAGACGTAAGTAACTCTATGTCCTATTTAAGAAATTATTTTCATAACATTTTAGTCGATTATTACCGCTTTCACAGTTGCCCTTGAAGTCGTTCATTAATTTCGCGTTATCCTTATTAAATTAAACGCTCGACTGATCACAAGGAAACCGCTGCGAGCGCTTGATTACATAACTGGTGTTTTCTCACAGCTATATCTGCACTGAAGTTGTAATTTTACACTATAATTCTTTATGTTGACAGCCTAGCTGGTGTAGTGGTGCGAATACTCGCCTTGCTAGCAGAGATCCCGGGTTTGGTCCCCGACAAGACGAATTTAAGAAATTGTATTTTCTAATTTGTCTAAGTCTAGCCTGGTGCGAGGTTTCGGCAGTGGCTAGCTACCAGCAATGAGCAATGAGGTACCGCCGTAACAAAGCGGCTGGTGTAATTTTTAAACTTTGCTCATCATAAATACTACTCATTCTTAATGTATTAATATGGTTTTCACTTTAATTATGGTATATGAAATTTTTCATAGAATAAATTCCGTCTACAAAGCTTCCCCGGGGACCCGGATATTTATTGCTGACCTAGAAAAAGCAATATACAAATGCGGACATGCAATAAACATAAATTTTATTAGACATGTCAACGCTTTCGTATTATTAGAAACATCTTTTGGGCTATGTACAACCTTCGCCATTGCGATTGCTGTATTATCGTAAGAAATAAAATATATTGTTCAATATTCTCAAGATAAAAGAAAATAATTTTGCTGACAGTTTAGCGGTTGACTGTGATCTCACGTGATGGTAAGTGATGATACAATCTAAGATAGAAGCGCGCTAATCTGGTAAGAGGCGATATACCCCTTATGGTTTCTACACAGCATCGTACCGAAACACAAATCTCTTTGTTAGGCGGTACGTCTTTGCTGGTCCAGTCCAGACTCAGACAAATTAGAAAATACAATTTCCTAAATTCGTCCCACTGAGGATCGAGCCCAGGACCTCCGCTAGAAAATCGAATCACTGCGCCAGCGAGGCCGTCAAAAATATATACATCTATATGTAGCAGCAGCAGTCCCGGGCAGCTCCGGAATCTCCGGACAATCCTTCGAAGCCCCAGCCACGTGGTGCTTTTTTTACTCTTCCTATCGCGCGAAGGCTCTTGCTAGCAATAGGTGTTGCAACAGCAGATTAAGCCCACATTAATATGCCGTTTTCCTGGAAAACCTATTCTCACACCTAGCTAAGTGTATACAAAAAAACAGATTAAGCCGTCTCGGAGAAGTTCGATAGCAACACTGTGACGCGATTTTTATATAAGTAAGTAAGTAGCAGCCCATTAACGTCCCACTGCTGGGCACAGGCCTCCTCACTCCGAGGAGCGAGGGATTTTAGAGCATAAACCCACGACGCTGCTCCACTGCGGATTGGCAGGCATAGAAAACAAATGGACTCTTTATTCCTTCACTCTCATAGTTCGATGTGACGGGAATCCGACACGACCAAAGAAAGGTCAGGCGCAGGACCGACGGCTTAACGTGCTCTCCGAGGCACGGGGGTAGATCACACCGCCAACTTCCCGCAAATATTGAGAAAATCTTGATAGAAAACTCAATATTGATTTTTGAATTGGCCCGACCCGGGACTCGAACCCAGGACCTCATGTCTGTAGTCGAACATGCTAACCACTAGAGCAATGAGGCATATTTTTATATATAAGGTACTAAACACGAGTATGTTTTCTGTAGGAAAATAAAAAGCAGTATCCAAATTTGCTTATAAAAGAAAAATTTACATTAAGGTTCTATCAAAAGGTAGTAATGTCTTTGTTCTAAGCGAACTCTTATTATAAATACAAGAGGCTAAACATTCAACATGAATCTTTGACGGAAACCTTTTGTTGATGTAAATCCGTAGCTGTCACTGTCAGCTTAGTTAATTTAACATTAGATTAGCAAGTGTCTATGTTAATTATACAGTTAAAGTCAAACGTTAATTATACATATTAAAGTCATGTGAATCGAGTTTTCCAATCAAAAACGTTACTAAAAACCTTTAAGGATGTGATATGTTAATGTTTATTTTTCAGAAGAGTTCAGTCACATACAAACGACCAGACGAATTAAATATATATAGTCTGTATAATTATTTGAATATATGTGTATGTATATGTATATCTATGTATGTATATGTATGTGTGTATGTATGTGTGTGTACTTGCATTTCTAGTTGTAGAAACTATAGTAGGATGTTTTATTGCACTTACCCAGTAATTTCATGGGCTACTATCTCCAAGGTTGTCTGGAGGAGATCGCTTTAAGCGATAAGACCGCCTTTGTACACTCTTATCTATAAATTTGTTAGTGTTTTCTTTCAAAATCTGTATGTTTGTGTGCAATAAGAATAAATAAATAAAAAATAAAAAATATATGCTTATTATAAAGATTATACGCGTGGATAAATAATAACAAATTGTAGCAAGAAGGAAGAATTAAGCATTATGCCAGACAGTCGAAAATAATACAAGTATTTTTCAATATCTAAGTATTAAAACGCCACCATGTCAGTCCGTATACAGGATCATAGTACAGAGTCTATCCAACTGCAGTGAGCAGTGCGACAGGGATATGTTATCTCCCCGAAACTCTTTACTGCGGCGTTGGATGACGTCTTTAAGCTTATGGAGTGGAACGGACTGGGCATCAACAACCATGGCGAGTACATCACTCATCCACGGTTAGCCGACGACGAGATCATTATAGCAGACACTCTGGAAAATCGCAATGCTCTGCTCGAAGACCTTCGCAGTGCTTCTCAACATATGGGCCTAAAAATGAACATGGATACGAAAGTTATGTCCAATATCCATGTTCCACTCCACCCAGTAATTGTTGAGAAGCCAGCACTTGAGCAGTAGGCAGAGTATGCATATCTGGGACACATAGTCCCGCTAGATAGGTCCAATTTCGACAAGGTCAACCGCCAAATCCGTCTCGGTTGGGCAGCGTTCGGGAAACTGCGGAAAATCTTTTCGTTTAATATCCCTCAGTACCTGAAGACAAAACCCTCTGTGTTACCAGTAGGTGTTACCAGTGACCTACGGCTCCGAAACGTTGGCGCTGACTATGGGCCTCATACGAAAGCTCACAGCCACTCAGCGTGCGATGGAGAGGGCTAGGCTTAAAGGTTTTCTACAGAGATGACGAGATTTGTAACAGAACCAAAGTCACCGACATAGCCCTACGAATGGCAAACTAGAAGTGGCAATGGGCGGGGCACATAGACCGATGGACGTTTGGGCTCGAAGTTGCTGGAGCGGCGACCCCGCACCGGACGCCGAATTGTAGGCAGACCCCCCACGAGTTGGACCAGGCGGCGCAAGATCGGGCCTTGTGAGCATCATTTCGTGAGACCCTATGTCCAGCAGTGGACGTCCATCGGTTGAAACGACGACGACGACAAGGTATTTTTCTCTATTTCAGAAAAAAATAGACAGACAATAAAAATAACATGTAACTTCCTAAACATAATTAAGGTGAATAAAAAACGAACGGTTTTTCTATATAAAATATATAGAGAAATAAAAAATTGCAAAGAATAACTGCTAAATGTTTTTATTTCAAAATCTACTCGTATATCAAAATGTTCTTTATTCAAGCACGCTTAAAAGGCTATTTTAAATCGTCAGTAGTCTGTCCATTGGTAACAAATTAACTACCGGAAACTTGAATCAACTGAGGAGAAACCGACAAGAAACTTAGTGGTTACTCTTTTCAATATAGTTCTTGTAGGTAACAGTGTGTAATATTTAACTTCCATGTTCAACTGGACTCAAGCCCAACAGTTTTATTGCTTAAATAATCTTCAACATCATAACGTGCGGTTTGATTTTCATTTTTTAATACTCATTATTTAAATTTGTGGTCACCCTCTATCATTTTATTGTTTGATCGCTTTTTTACTTTAATTTTGGCGGACCTTGGTTATATTTAAATAGGTACAAGTAAACCAGCGGTAGGGTTTTAAGGAACAAAGCCACGCAAAAGATAAGACCTTCGTTTGCTTTGTTTTGTAATCTTTAACAAGAGAAATTTTTCATAAAGAGCTATCCATCATTAAGTATTTTTTCTTTTAGGAATTAATGTCAAATTCTTTTAATCCTCTTTTGTTTAAGCATATTTAAATACATGCATATTTATATTGTTGAAACTTTTAAATAAATATCGTAGGCGCTAACACAAATTAATAAAAAAATTAATTAAGTTATTAATTTGTAAAACAATAACTTTTAATTAAGTCAACTTCTCTGATAGTTTCGTTTGGTAGTTACATTATTTCCTTTAGAAACAGAAACTTATTTTCGTGGAAATTTCAAATTAACCCTTTTATTGCTGAGGTGGATTTTTATACATGATAAAAATACCTTATTTATTGTGTACAGAAATTTGAATATTTTTCTTAATTGTAGATAGATTTATGTAATTATTTCTGATAAATAGACTGCGAAATAGTATTTTCGACATATTTGTTTTTTTTATAATTAAACCAGACAAACGAGCCAGCGGGTTACCGGATGGTAAGTGATCACCGCCGCCCATGGACACCTGCAGCACTAGTGCCACGGACAACTGCCGATGCGTTGCCGGCCGATAAGGTGGGAGTTCAATTGCCTCTTAAACATTTGCATGTGGAAGTCTTGGGGGAACACTGCTGCTGGAAGTTGGTTCCACATTTTGCAGGTACGCGGAAAAAAGACCGTCCAAACCGAGTCGTTGCCGAGACCATTCGTCCAGAGTATCTACGCACTTTATGCATATTCACACAGCGAAGATATATCGACAATACAGACAGGGTTAAATACACTAAAAACGTGCGATTTCAATGCATTCATTTCATTTTTATATGAAAAAAACACTATTACCATTTGTATTTGATTAAAAGTTTTAAAAATTTGTTTGTTTAAATAATTAGTTTTGTATAAACAATAACATAATTCATAAATACAGTTTCAGTTTTTTGAAATGAACGCAAAATTTTCAAGTATATTGTTCCCCTAAAGAACACAGCAGAATCTGGAATAATTTATATTATCTCGTGTTAAAAACTCGTGTAGAAATTAGCAAAAATGATGCGGTAGCACGACAGAATGTTATTATATCATTGATTGTTTAAACGTTTTGTTTAATTTTCAAATGGCTCTCCTATGAAATTCATCGTCGTCGTCGTCGTCGTCTCGACCAATGGACGTCCACTGCTGGACAAAGGTCTCTCTTAATGAATTCCAATGGGCCCGATGTTGCGCTGCTTGTATCCAGCGGCTGCCAGTGACCCGCCTGATATCATCGGTCCACCTGGTGGGGGGTCTGCCGACACTGCGTTTTCCGGAGGCCGCCACTCTAGCACCTTCGGGCCCCAATGTCCATCGGTTCTGCGAACTACGTGCCCTGCCCATTGCCACTTCAGCTTGCCAATTCGGTAGGCTACGTCGGTGACTTTAGTTCTCCTACGGATCTTCTCATTTTTGATTTGATCACGTAGGGAAACCCCGAGCATAGCCATCTCCATTGCCCGCTGAGTGACTCTGAATCTTCTTACGTGCCCCATAGCCAGCGGCCATGTTTCGGAACCATATGTAATCGCTGGCAACACGCACTGTTCGAAGACCTTAGTCTTCAGGAATTATAATGGCAGAGACTCTGAAAGATCTTAATACAATGATCGATAACCTCTGCAGAGTATCTCAACAGGTGGGCCTTAAAATGAACATGGATAAGACAAAAATCATGTCGAACATCCATGTTTCGCCGCACCCGTTCACCGTTGAGAACTCAGCACTCGAAGTTGTAGACGATATCTACCTAGGACACACGATCCAATTAGGTAGATCCAACTTCGAAAAAGAGATCAACTGCCGAATCCAACTCGGATGGGCAGCGTTCGGAAAACTACGGGACATTTTGTTCATCCATAATTCCTCAGTGCCTGAAGACTATGAAATTAGTTTTTTTGAATTGTCTTTATTTTCTCAAAGAAGCGATATGTATAAAAATTATTGTCACAAATATATTTTTCAATGTATTAAATATGTTGGTCGAAACAGTATTAAACACGTGGAATAATACAAGTCTAATCCAAGCTCGATTAATTCCAATCGCAATACTTGGTCTCCTTGGTAAATATTACGTTTCTAACTTCCCAACTTCAATTCAACTTGAAATTGGTAGCCAAGCAACGACTTCTACCGGCTCAACTATGGTCTTGCACTCCAATTGTTTAAAATCAACCAGGTCGAAAATTGAAGCAATTAAATAAACATAATTCGAATAATATATCGTCTTAAAGGATGAAAAACGTATGTAAGTGAATGGGTGCTCTACTCTTAATAGAATAAATTGCAATGACATTGTAATGGTGATGATAATAAAAGTGACATCTGACTCAGTTTTTTGTGGGTTCTTCTGAAGACAGGAAGACATATTAATAAGTTGTTCCCTAATATTATGCGTAATACAGGGTCTTATATGAAAATATTTTACGATTTAAAATCGATGTAAAAGCCTATTTTATTAAAGAATTTTTTGAAGTGAAACTACTTTAGGCGCATGAGGGAAAAAATTTCACGTATGCAACGCTAGATTAGTGTCACGAAGATGTGCAGCGTTTTTATGTTAGTTCATTTGAAGGTTAGGTACTTTTAATATTTACAAGTAACCTATAGCATTATAATCTTCCACTCGTCATTTAATATACTATTTTTCACAAAATATAAATTAACAATATTGTATAAGTTGTCTTTTTTAAATTCTTAATTCAAAAAGTACTTGCAGAAATTTTCGAGAGTCAATATTTTAATGACAATTAAATTCACTAAATTCCTTACGTAATATCTTGCCCTCCATCTAAGTGTCGGAAATCTAAAGTTTTACATTTGTATATAAAGAAAACTTAAAGATTGGTTTGCCAAAGAAGTTTCACTTCTGACATGTGTACTTTGTACGCATGCACTTTTAATTAATTTGAATTTATAGCCGTGATGGCCTAGTGTTGAAACTCGTAGATTCTCATATATCTATATAATAAATTTTCCCCAATTTTCTCTATATAAAAAGAAACTTACGTGTCTGAGTATTCATTTCAATTCACCATTGTGCTTGGATGAAAATATCGTGATGAATCCTGTATGTCCCTATTGCAATTCTGGGGTATGAGCAGCCTGACAATCCGCACTGGTGCAGGCTGGTGAGCCAATGCTGTACAAAGCATTTCTCCTATAAATCAAGAGGCCTGTCCTCAGAAGTGGGACGTTAGTCGACTATTACTTACTTTTTCTTTGTAAGTGCTTTGTTTTACACAGGTTTTTAAAATGCCAGTTCTTGCCAGGTGCTACAGAAAAAATTATAAAGAGTCCTTCTTATAAATATATGATTTCATTCGCTATTAAAAATCACCACCAATAACAAATTTATAAAATCCAATTACAAACTGGTTGGATGGCTCCTTTTCGCCTTCAACCTATAAGAAGCTTAGATTTTCAATTTCCTTAATGCTCGAAACACATTTACGATGTATTGAGTTTCTGCAAGCATTAGGTACCTAATGGATATTTGATAAAATTGTAAAATGGACTCCATTTGTGCACGTTGAATGACTATGTTATAAATAACATTAACGAGATTAGCTTATTTGAAGTCAAACATTATTCAAAAGATAATCTCTGTCCAATTATGTTTAAAATAATTTCTCGTATACTTTTGAAACTAACATATACTCGTACAATGTCAATGGTTAATTTTCATTAATGTATTAAAAGCCAATTTAAGTATAAGTACTTCAAATTTTAATTAAAACAAACATAACTCGTAATATTTTATTTATTGATACTTTACTTTATAAGTAAGTAGTAGCCCTTTAACGTCCCACTGGTAGGCACAGGCCTCCTCACTCCGAGGAGCGAGGGTTTTTAGAGTATAGCGTGGTGGGTACACTACTCCACTGCGGATTGGCAGGCATAGTACAAAAGTGCACTCTATATTCCTTCACGCTCATAGTCCGACGGGAATAGATAGGTCAGGCGCAGGACTGACGGTTTAACGTGCTCTCTGAGGCACGGGGCTGGATCACACCGCTAACTTCCCAACTTCGGGCAAATATTGAGAAAATCTTAATAGAAAATTCAATATCGATTTTTGAATTGGCCCGACCCGGGACTCGAACCCAGGACCTCGTGTCTGTAACGGAACATGCTAACCACTAGACCAATGAGGCAGTTTACTTTACTGTATAAACCATGTATATTAGTGACGAATAAAAAGCGGTCTTATAGCTTTAAAGCGATTTCTAAATATTCTCAGAACTTTTTTACTTATTAAATATATGATATTGAAATATATGTTGACTCAACTTATCTCAAATAGTCCATTATAATGACTCCAAATTTGTTTTATGTATAATCTATAAAGGTAAGTTTTTCCATGTCGTTTTGTAATATAAATAAAAACGTGTATAATCTTCTTCGCTCAGAAAGAATGGTATTTCCTAGAAGTTGTCTAATACCTCTCAATATTATTATACAACTTTTAGAATAAACGAAACTAAAGCTTCCTTCGAACTGTTATATTACAAGGTCGTTAAAAATGCGCATATAGAACGACTTGTGTCACAGCGCTGGAACGCTAAAGCTACGTGACATAAGCACAAAGAGCTTTCCAGAAACACGAAAGCACTAAAGCTGTTTCACTGAAACGATCAATATTCGGTTTAAAATTACCGGCTTTGGATTTATAACAAAACGGATACTGCAGTTCTCAAAATCGATGTATTAATTCTTACGCATTAGGACATTTATCTAGGATAAGCATTATCTATTTTTTATAGTAAGTAAGGAAATAGCAGCCCATGAACGTCCCACTACTGGGAGTAAGCCTCCTCACTCATAGGAGAGAGAGTTTAACCAACCCACGAGTGAGCAGCGTGTTGGGTCTCTTAATTTGTACCATTTCTCTTGTAATTCAAAGGTAAAGCGCGGGAGTTAATGAGTTACGAATCGATATAGAATAAACTAAATATCCTATATGTCGGCGAGCAGGTGTCTGTGGAACGCTGGCGCCTTCTGTCTATCGGCGTGGGATAGAGTCAATAGTGGCAGTCTCTCGTTAGTTCTCGAGTAGCGCTCCGCTGAGCGGTTGACTGTTGGAACTGTCGCGTTCCTAGCTATTATTGTTAATGACTTTGTGTAAATTGATATCGGGAACATTAAGTAATTGAATATTATAATCCGAGTTATTTAATAAAATGTTTGATTGCACCAATATTACCCACGAACGCCCAATGTATAAGAAATTAAATTATGGATGCCATTAATGACGATGTCGGTGGAGAACCCTACGCCCCTGTGCTTCCTTGTCTCTTACTCTCCGACATATATATATTGTATTGCTGATGAGAAAAAAAGTACATTGTTTAAGTTGAAAAAATACTAACAACTTTATAAAATAGCAATTCCACAAAAGCTTTTTCTGACCCCCAAAAATTTCATTTTACCCCACTTATGGAAATTTACCCCGGTTCCCTGACCGCTGGTGTATTATGTACTGTTTTTATAAATAATGAGGGTAGAAGTTTCTGGCAGTTGAGATGAAATATAATTTGAAGATGTTCAGCTTTATTGAATTACTAATAACTGCATTTTTATTAAAGAAGATGAAGGATTTCTGGAGGAGGCTAGTATTTTACAGCGGCATTATCTCTTGGTTGAGGACTTTCAGGAAACTTGTATTTAGGACTAAGATCAAAAAACCCAAAATATATATATTGTTACAAGACAATTAAGTGTAAATCACAAATTAAATAAAAATAGCTACTACAAATATAGCATAAATGCCACTCAGAGATATTAAAAAACTTTTTGTCGTGTCATGGCTACGAGAAGATTAATCTTATGTCCTAATTTTGTAAAAGGCTTACAAAATAAGCATTGTCATGCTGGTCTAGATCAATGACCGCTGTTTTGAGAGGGATATCATTATCTAACTTATGAAATATACAATTAATAAGCAAGTTTATTGGTAAGTAATATATATACATCCAATAATTTTTATCAAACTTGGTCGGAGGATGATTTTACAGGTTTCACATTTCCCATTTTGTCAATGCATGTGCCTTGACGTCTCGTAATAAAACTCTTTTGCAAAGGGCGCAAAGGGTAATAGCATTAAGAAAGATACGGGGGTACTGTACAGTTTCTTGGACGGCGGCGACCCTTCAAGCGGGCGATCCCCCAGGGGAGCTGCGGGCAAAGGTCCTTGCAACCACCTACCAGTACAGGGTATCTGTGAGAACCAACAGAGAATGGCCGGAGAGTGATGAGATTCATAGGATCAGGGTTCTAGCCGACATAATCTTGATCCAGAGATGGAAAGACGACTTTGGTGTCCCAGTATCTGGCGGGGCTATAGTGGGGGCAATCCGTCCTCACCTAGAGGAGTGACTATGTAGGAGACATGGATCGCTCTCTTACAGGTTGGTGCAGGTGCTTACCGGCCACGGTTGCTTTGGTAAATACCTGCACCAACTTGTTAGGTGTGAAGAAACACCCGCCTGCCAAGAGTGTGGTACTCGATACGGCGTACCACACGGTAGTAGTATGCCCGGCTCGGTTAGTGTAACGACAGCTTTTGGTGCCAATGACGGTGAGGATTTCTCGCTGGCTAACTGGAGGGAAATTGCCTCCTTCTGCGAGTCGATCATTTTGCAGAAGGAGATACTAAGCAGGGAAAGGGAGGACGCCGCGGATTCCTCTGCTCGCCGACGAAGAAGGCCTGGAAAACGGGGGCGGTGTTTTTCCCGCCTCCCTCCTCTATTTTAAATTTAACACTGTTGTAAAGGCAAACTAATCCGGGGTGCCAGAGTGGAATGTTTTCTCTAAACCAATGGCTCCTCACTGAAGGATCAAGGGGGTTTCGCTGGGTTGTAGTGAGTATTCTGGTCTTGTCTTTGTGAGTCCCACACTCCCAACCGATGACTGTTCGGTTGGGGTGCGTAAATGCATTTCCCAGCGTCAAAAAAATGCATTGGGGAAAAGGGGGTAATGGGGGTCACTTAAGTGTAAACTCAAATAAAATTTTAATCTTAAACGAAAAACTTATTGCAACTGCCCGTAACCATAATTTACTTGATTGACTATCATTAGTAGTGCTTTTCAGTCCATTTGGCAATCAACTCTGTATAATATAATAGTTAAAAAATAAACAGCTTTGACTCTCATTGTACCAACGTCCGGGTAATGATGGTCACCCCAGGGGGCAATCGGAGTTAAAGAAAATCTAGCACGTATCCCCGATTTAACTTGGCCACAGCCTACATAAGGTGGATCTGAACCAAATCTCGTTGTTACTTGTACGAGGCATCTGTTTCCAGCATCTTCTACGTAGTCATCCGCATCGTACTGGCATAAGCCGTCAGTGCCAACATCTGATACAGGAATTTCGTTCGTTTCTTGTAGCATTGCGCGTTTTACCTCTTTAGGACCCTTCATCTATATTATAGTCCTTTCCATGACATTTACCCTTCCATCTGTTTTATTTTATTTAACCCTATGTTTCTTCATCTTCTTATTTTAACTTTTCTCACTTGATTAGCAGTGCAACCATATAAAATATTTGCCTACATCTTCATCAAGTTTTCTAGCGCAGCTTCTGTCTCAATACTCAAGTTAATGAAGCGTTCTAGATGAGGACTTTTCTGCGGTAGTACCTTTTTATATCCTCTTTTGAAGACTTGAAATGGGATCCCCATAAGCTTATCGTTTTTCTTATAGAAGGACCTGCATCAATAAGCTTTATAGCATTTTCCAGGCTGTCAGAAGACATTTGTCCTGACTCATACTTTATCTAAATCCTGCATCTAAAAACAAATAAAAATGACGTATTTCAACATGCAAAGTTGCGAAAGGCCTAACCTAACTCTAATTTCATGCAATCACCCTAAAAAGAAAAATAGTAAATTAAAAAAACTCTTCTAAAAGCTGATATAATCTGAACTGCACGTCACATTTTTGAAAGTCTAGCCAAGTCCGTATAAAAGTCTTGATCGCATACTGCGAGATATTCGGCACTTACATTCTAATTTGCGTGTACAAAAAACCGACGGAACTTACAGACGCGTTCGCTGACTGGCGTGAGCTATTCCAAGTGCTGCTGGGGGGCCAGCGTGGTGATAGGGATGTCATTTACGCATCGCTTGCTAATGCCATTTTGTGGATATGAGGGTGACTCCCATTGCCCACTGACTCTGATTACCCCATTCTCCCCTATTATATTAAATACTTCTTGAAACAATCTTTGAATTCTTGCAGATTGAATATAGAATGAAGAAATATATAATGGTCATTCACTACAATTTAAGACAAATGTCTTTAAAAGAATTCAATTTCTTGAAATAAATTAATAATATTGTAGTTGAGATCTATGACTCCACATCAGTGGTATATTAGAGGCACATATGAATGAATTTAAGATCTATTAGTATGATTTATTTAAACACATTGAAATGTGTACGAAGTTAATATTCGAAAGGAATATTGTTATTTTACTTAATCTTAGTATTAGAAATATTTAATTTATTTTAAAGTAGACCACATTTAGTATTAAAATCTTTATATTACAAAAAAGAACAATACGTGAAATATATCAATTAGGATCTCGCGTTTCCATAAGAGAAAAATTCAAAGAAATATCAATTCTCATAGTACCGTCGCAATATATATTGAATAACATTTTATGTATCTGTGATTATATTCATTTAATCAGCAAAAGATGCGATAGAAATAATTTTAATACCACAAATAAAAAGTAACATGTAAAGCCATATTTTAGAGTGAATAAGGTTCAAAAATCATTTATCGGGTATATGCATTTTAAATAAGATACCCGAATCACTGCCTCATTGGTCTAGTGGTTAGCATGTTCGACTACAGACATGAGGTCCTGGGTTCGAGTCCCGGGTCGGGCCAATTCAAAAATCAATATTGAGTTTTCTATTAAGATTTTCTCAATATTTGCCCGAAGTTGGGAAGTTGGCGGTGTGATCCACCCCCGTGCCTCGGAGAGCACGTTAAGCCGTCGGTCCTGCGCCTGATCTCTCTCCGGTCGTGTCGGATTCCCGTCACATCGGACTATGAGAGTGAAGGAATAGAGAGTGCACTTGTGTACTAAGCCTGCCAATCCGCAGTGGAGCAGCGTGGTGGGTCTATGCTCTAAAAACCCTCGCTCCCCGGAGTGAGGAGGCCTGTGCCCAGCAGTGGGACGTTAATGGGCTGCTACTTACTACCCGAATCACTGTGTAAGAAATATGTTAAAAATGTCCTATTACAAAAAGCATATTATAATATGAAGATTATTTAAGCGACAAAAATGTTTGGACTGAATTCCAGTTGCAACTGAAAGCAAAACACATAGTAACGTGCAAAAACTATGTTTAAAGGAGTACCCGTTGAGTTTTTTGCCGGTTTCTTCTCAGCGGAATCAACTTTCCGAACAGGTGGTAGATTTGTTACCAACAGATAGACTACTGACGATTCAATATGCTTTTTGAGCCTACTTGAATAAATAATGTTTTGATTTTGAAAAGTGAATGAGATTGTATGTGATTTTCTCAAAAAGTTTTAGCGTAAATTATTTTACTTACACTACTTAATTTATTCATAATATTAGATCAAAAGGCTGGGATGGAACTGGCATGTATAATTAGGAAAAAAATTATCACACATTATCTAGACTAATAAAAGTTTGTTTATTTGAACGCGGTAATCGTTGGATATAAATCAAAATTAAAAAAAATCGTTGTGGTCAATCTTAAATTTGAAGAACACAAAATAATCCTTTAATTCGAAAGAATAAACGAAAATTTTACAATTATTTGTGTGTCTATTTGATAGACAGTTTCATTTTATACGCAACAACATGATTGAATACTTCCATGAGTGACAATTTAATTTGCGAAGTCTGATGGATGAACTCGTTTGTTTTGTGTGAGTTGACTGATATTTGTTTGAAACAGTGTTTATGAAAAATTTTAAATTCATACTACAAATATATCCCTCAGTGCCATTGACAATTAATTCAAGGGTAACTGTATACGTTGCTACAACAAGCTCCCAGAAGAAGTTACAAAGATGTCTCTTAATAAATTTAAATCTTTTATTAAGAGAAAACTAAATGAGAAATCATTTTATAATTTGAAAGAATAGTTAGTTCGTTGTGGGCTCTTCTCAGATCAGGGCGCGAAGGAATCCTCGTAACGTTAGATTGTAAGTCGTTCTTTAATTTTATCATCAGTCATTTATTGAAATAATATATAGTAAAACGATATTTGAAGATTCAATAATAATAATAATGCTGTAATAGGCCTACTTGAACAAAGATATTGACTTTGACTTTGACTTACCCAAACATCGCATATCGCGTCACTGGTGACTCAAAGTCGCTTCACCGGCGACACCGACACTATCCTTCGCTTTACAGATAACGACTCCAAATATAATAATAATTGTAACTACATTATATTATCGTAATAATTTGATAGACTTTAAAGTAGTCCAATATTTATCATTTCATGTTACTTAGGAGAACTCTAAAAAATAACACGAAATTACTTTTTACTCCATAGAGCATATTAATTTGTGTGGATACGATGGTTTTGAAGGCGATTCTTTTTTGTTATCAATTTTCAAATTTTTAAGTAAAAAAAAAAGTAAGTAGCAGCCAATTAACGTCCCACTGCTGGGCACAGGCGTCCTCAGTCTGAGGAGCGAGGGTTTGTAGAGCATGGACCCACCACGCTGCTCCATTGCGGATTGGCAGGTATAGTACACAAGTGCACTCACTATTCCTTCACTCTCACTCTCCTGGAGTGGATCACACCGCCAACATCCCAAATGCGTTGCATGTCGTTTACTTTGGCACTCCACTATCACCAGTCTTTAGCATGGTAATAGAGTTCATCATTATTACGCATAATTTCCCCCTTACACTTGCCTTCACCCATAATACAGTTTAAGTAAATATTGCAATGCAGCAACACACGTAAGCACATTGGAATTTGATTAAAGACAATTTGATATTCCGCCTCAAATCGCACCCTTTCTGTAAGCCATTGAAGAGTTCCATTGATCATCATATTTGACTATGACAATCTCTTGACCATACCAATTTCACGGTTTGTGCCTTAAATATCCGGATAGCCTATAAAACATTCAGTCGAGTATCGGTAATTTGCTCCTAAGATTTCCGTAATTTGGCATGGATCCCATGATCAAAACCTAACTGAACTATTATGAGACAACCCTCGAAGACCCGAGAAGACTATAATAATATGCTTTCCAATAAAAAACGAATCATCAAAATCGGTTGGCGTGATATTTGTCGCGCACATACTTAATGCAAATTTAAGACTTATGTGGTTTTCGCATAGATGCCATCATCAGAACTGGACTAAAAAGAAATGTGACTAAGGGAATCACCATCTTTCATATAAAAAAAGAATCATCTTAAACGGTTTATCCAGACTAAAGTTATGAGGTAACAAACATAAAAAAATACAGATGAATTGATAACCACCTTTTTTTAAAAGTCGCTTAAAAATAACTATTAGCTTATATTCCTCATCAAAATCCAGTTAATCCTGCCAGACCTGACAAATCGTTAAAAAGAAAACAATACTGTTACATTCACATTTATATTATTAATATAGATTATAAGCATTATTAAGCGGCCTGCCAATCCGCAGTGGAGCAGCGTGGTGGGTCTATGCTCTAAAAACCCTCTCTCTTCGGAGTGAGGAGGCCTGTGCCCAGCAGTGGGACATTAATGGGCTGCTACTTACTTACTTACTTTTTTATTAAGCAAGTGAATATTATTCAACAAACACGCCTAAATGGTATTTCATTTCTCAACGTCAATCACCATGATTGAGGTCAGAAATTAAACACCATTTCTGACCTCATTTGATACTGTATATACCTTCATCATAATTCACAATGAATTATAGATGCCTATGTAATATATATTATAATTGCGAAGTAACTGAGTATCATTGTCTATTGGTGTTTATTAATTTCGATAAACAGACAAGATCTTGAAGATTGGTATTCCTATTGCAAAAATATAAATCGAAGACGGTGAAAATTGGATGGAAGGTTGTATGGGCGACCAATAATTTCTTAGGTGTATTGATATAATTCAACACCTACTTAACTATCTTCATGATAAATATATATGGTCCGTGTGCAATATTCTGTGAAAGGTATCTGTGGCGTGGGGCAGAGTCAATAAGTGGCAGTCCGGCCGCGTCTCTTGGTAGTTCTCGGGTGGCGGCCCGCCGGAGCTGTCGACTATTGAAACTGTCGCGTTCTTAGCTATATATCCGAGTTAATTAGTAAAGTGTTTGAATGAACCAACAATACCCACGAACGCCTACAGTATGGAAATTATGGATGCCATTAATGACGATGTCGGCGGAGAACTCTACGCCCCTGTGCTTTATCTTCCTTTCTCTCTTATTCTCCGACATATATTTAATAAACCGCATTTTTAAAGATTTCTGCACGACCATTTTTACTCAACTAAATTTGTGTTTTAATAATTAAAAATGATGTTAACTCCATTTTATTTTAAATCACCAAGAAAACATGCATTTTTTGTTTAACTGAGGCTTCGACTGCAGTTAGTTATCATCCTATTAGCAAAGACGTACCTTGCAAGCAAGGGTAGCGTCCTTGCCTCTTAGACTGTATCACCATTTACCATCAGGTTAGATTACAGTGAAACATTAACCTTTCGTAGATAAAGAAAATCATAAATCTATAACTTTCTATAATTAGTCGTAAGAAAGTTGCCAAGACAGAAATTTAGAGTAGTTAAAATAATATCAGATCACTTCGTATACCTATTAGGAAACATGTTGTACGTCCATAAAAATATTAACACGTATACGAAGATAAGTAAATGCCATTCATATATCTTAAGAAATGAAAGTAAAAGTGTTATAGATTCTATTAAGGTGCATAAAATTGACAATTAATTCAAGAGTAACTCTGTAAGTTTCTATAACAAACTCCCAGAAGAAACCAATAAGTGACACCTACTTAATAAATAAAAAAACTTTTATAAAAAGAAATCTAATTGAAAAAACGTACTATAACTTGGAGGATTACTTGTTTTACGTTAAAAATGCGTGGAAGTTCCCTACAATGACATAGTACTGGTGATGATAAACAAGAAACTGACAACCGACTGAGTTTTATGTGGGCTATTCTCAAAACAGGGCGCGAAGGAACCCTCGTAACTTTGAATACTTGAAATTCTAAGTCGTTCTTTAATGTCATCATCTTACATTGAAAATATATGGATAAACTACATTTGACGAATCAAAAGTGTTGTAAAAACCTCCTTAAATATTGAATTTGAAGTTGAATTTGAATACGCCATCATAATATTACTGTACATTTCCACTATTACGACTCAGTTACTTACAACTGAGGTTTCATAGATCTAGATAATAAGTCTATGAATTTATTAAGTTAATTAAAACATGTTCTTAATTTTATTAAATTACCTATAAAATATCTTATATCCTTTAGGACCATTAATGATTTAAGTAGAGATGAAGGCTTAATAAATATCAAGCAGCTGGCNGTAAGTCATTCTTGATTTGTCTACTTAAATTAGAATAGATTCTTTATAGCACACCGAAAAAACATGATTTAAAAGACGTATTAAATATTACATTGTGTTAATGAAAAACCAATCATATAACAGGTAATCTTTGAATATTAAAACTGCTACTAAAAAATAACATGCTGTGATAGAAAAATATATAAAGTAACAACATAGAATACATGAGAATATTAAAATAAAAACCACAATATAAGATACATATATGACCTTTGACTGAGATCTCTCCCTATAAAAATAATGAAAGTTATCAAAAATAAAGGCAAAATCGCTGATACCGGCTCAATTCATCGTATTATTATATTATCAAAGTAAAAGTTTCATCAACACCGGTAAAGTCGTTCTTATGATATTACGGGACATACAGACAAATTTCAGAAACCTATTAATGTTTCAGCTACGAAATTTGGGTAATTGATCGTTTTAATTAAAAAACTTACATTGTCTTTGCTTCTTTTGTCATCCCTTCTTTTACTAACTTCATTATGAAAAATATTATAGTCTTCGTATTGTGCTATTTCGTTTAATGTTATTGAAAACATATATATGTAAATAAAACCTGTTCGTGGTGTTTATGTTATATAATATTCTGCTTGGCGTGTATATTTTATTCTGTATCTATTTGGTTCACAAATATTGTTGGCTTATGTTTGTCCTCTCGGTCTATCCGGCTCGAAGGACCAGTTGTTTGTATTGTTCGTGTCAGAAGCTCAGTTCAATCGTAGTTCAGTCACTGATTCGAAAAGTTAGCAACAGAAACTGAGATTTGATCTTTAATAGGTGTAATTCGTGGCTTCTAAGATAAATAGTGCTATTATTTTTATATTATGACAAAGTTTTGTGAATTTGCATGTCATTTCCACAGAATATGTTTTATGTATTTATAGATTATGATTATGTTTATTGTCACAGGTCACTGCAGCTTATCTAAAATAAAAGTTGCATTCCTTGCAAAATTAATATTAGGTTTTATATTATTATCACCATTAGGGATATTTATCAAACATACGAACACAGTAACGTGTATTCTAAACAATTGTATGTTTTTAGCAGCTGTTTTCTACATTTTTTGAGTCGCAATTTCGATTTTATTATACTAAATCCCTCATCCCTTAGTCAAATAATTTACAGCTCAAGCTATGAATGTAAAATTAATGTAGGCCACAGTGTTTTATATTCATAAGCTATAAATATGTTAAAGCCATGCCGTATTATTAATGTCCCTGGCTATTGTACTTTGTGGCTGTTAAATGTGTACAGAGAAATGTGTTCAGAAGATTAGATGTAGATAATAAATTTCTTTATATTAAAGAAGGCTTTCTATAAATGTTTCATAGCAAATTTATCACACGGTGAAAGAGCTATACGATGATATTTATCATGATGAAAAGAAAGATAAAGATTATTAGGATCTTAATATTCTTCTATGATGGAGTGACCTCGAGGTTTTATTTCTTTTATATCGGTTAATACTATTAAACAAGTATGAAATGACATGGAGTGTAGATATAGTTTATATTTCAAATCAAAATCTAAAGTTACGAGGGTTCCTTCGCACCCTGATCCTAGAAGAACCCACAACAAACTCAGTCGGGTATTTCTTTTTTTTGTTACCATCATCATTACAACATCATGTTAGTTTATTAATTAATTCCAATTAGAGCCATACGTTCACTCCCACGCGTTTCTATCGTCTAAGTAATCTTGTAACTTATAATAAGATTTTTTTATCAACTTTCTTTTAACAAAGACTTTGAATTTATTACATGACATCTTTTGAACGCCTTGTGGGAGTTTATTATAGAAACGTATACAGTTACCCTTGAATGAGTTGTTAATCTTATGCAGCCTACTAGAATTTATAACAAGTTTGTTTTGGTTTCGTAAGTTATATGATGTACATTCACTCTTTTTATGTACGTACAACAAGTTTTGTAATATATATACGCAGTGAACTGTCATTATGTTAACTGCTTTGAATTTGTTTCTTAGCGACTCTCTTGGACGGCCATAGAATTGATTGGTAGAATACCATATGACATAAAGCTGTGAAAATAGCTGAAATAAACCTGATATATAGCTGCAATATATATATGATCCTGTTCGATAGACCACTTCAAAAAACTTAAAAAAACAGTTTAAAACTTTGTTATTTTTTATTGCAGGTTCTACAGGTAAGCACTTTACTGTGAACACACCTGATGGTACGAGGTAAATTACCTCTTGTGATTCCTCTTCCATCGTAATTTTTTCACACCGTGGGTTACATTAACGCATTTTTTTAGAGATTCCAATTTTTTTTTGGAAAAGTAATATAGCCTATGTCGCGTAGTGAAATTGAAGCTTTCTTATCGTGAAAAAAAAATTCAAATCAGACCAGTAGTTTTCGTGTGACAATGTTCCAAACAGACCTACATACTTACATATAAAAACACAAATGCTTTCTTATTATAATATTAGATTAGATATTTTCCCTTGTGGTTTTCATTAAAATTGTTTCACAAAAGCACAAGAAGTCCTCCATTTTCTAGGCCTACATTTTATTGTTGCCATTAAAATATATCTAAGCCCTCAGGAGCATTAATAATTTTAATAACGGTAGGTACTGGAAATATTAAACAGCTGGCAACCACAATTTTAATTTTATAACTCAATAATGGAGAGAACATTTCGCCTATATTAATTTAGTTATAAGTATTTATGGAATTAAATTAATGAAGTGTTTCTCGTTATCAATAAAATAAGTGTTACGGGAATTTTCACTTTTGAGAGAGGCTTAGTTGAGAAGAGAAACAAATGATTACCGGAAATTTTAATTTAATTATTATTTACTGTTTTATTGCTACGAAAGAAACAGAATACAATAGCTGTTCGTTATTCTTATCTAAATTTGAGCAGGACTGGACTGATTAGGCTAATTTTGATTTAAAATTATTTGGGAATTCCAGGGAAGGTTGAAAAAGTGACTTAATATGAAAAGAATGCTTGGAATATAGTATAAACAACAATTTCGTTTTCTCTTAGATACTATTCCTCGTGTCAAACTTTTGATGTTCGTCCCGTCGTTTAAAAATCGGTTAAATTGAATAGTCGTTTAGAAATCAAATTAAATTTAAATAGGAACATTTTTTATTTTTTATCTTCAATGTCATACGTTTTACATTCGTTCTGTCGTTCGTGCGTGCATACAAAGTACACATTTCAGAAGATAAACTTCTTAGGTAAACAAATTGATAAGGCCAGATTATATTTATCGTCGTCGTCGCTTTAACTGGTGGACGTTCAATGCTAGACATAAGTCTCACGTAATGACCTCGATGAGGCCCGATCTTGCGCCGCCTGGCTCCAGCGGCTACCGGCGACCCCCCTTATGTCATCGGTCTACCTTGTGAGGGGTCTGTCTATACTGCGCCGTCCGGTGCGGCGTCGCCTCTCCAGTACCTTCGGTCCCCAACGTCCATCGTTCCTTCGGACTATGTGCCCCGCCCATTGCCATTTCAGGTTCACAATTTTTATTATATCGGTGGCTTTAGTCTACTACGGATCTCTTCATTTCTGATTCGATCACGTAGAGAAACTCCGAGCATAGCCCTCTCCATCGCACGCTGTGTGACTATGAGCTTCCGCATCAAGCCCATAGTCAGCGACCACGTTACAGAACCGTAGGTCATCACTGGCAACACGCACTGTTCGAAGACGTTGGTCTTCAGGCACTAAGGGATATCGGACGAAAATATCTGGCGTAGTTTCCCGAACACTTCCCAACCGAGTTGGATTCGGCGGTTGAATTGACATTATATTTATACAAAGGTAAAATTAATTTTCTACTCTATTAATGATTTAATGACAGTTAAATTCATTAAATTCCTTACATATCTTCGTTATTCCCCCCTCGAAATCTAAATAAATATAAATAACACTAAAAAATAAATTTGCCAAAGAAGTTTCACTTCTGACATGTGTACATTGTACACACGCACTTTTAACTTTTTTTTCTGATAATTGACATTGTTATCCAATAAATTGGCGGGAATCTAGGCGTAAGAGTCGCATTCTTTGATTACGAATTCTTTCAGCTAGTATATAATAAAATCTCACAAATAGTGTTGAATTTGTAACATAAGCTCAAAAGTATATTTTTTAAATAAAGAACTACGTTCATTTTTCTCAAACTTTTCAGTTCTTACTATTAGGATACATTCGCTCGATATCAATCGTGAATAAAATAGTTTTTTATTCATGTACTTAAAATAAAATACATTTTTTAAACTTATAACAGATGACTTGATGGTAATAAAGGATTCCAAATTTTAATTCACTAATAACAATTACATGGGCCTCATTCGAAAGCTCAAAGTCACTCAGCGTGCGATGGAGAGGGCTTGGAGTTTCTTTACGTAATCAAATCAGAAATAAGGAGATCCGTAGACTGCTAACAGTACCAAAGTCACCGATATAGCCCTACGAATCGCGAACCTGAAGTGGCAATGGGCGGGACACATAGTCCGACGGATCGATGGATGCTGGAGTGGCGACCCCGCACCGGGTGGCGCAGTGTAGGGAGACCCCCTACAAGCTGGACCGACGTCATCAAGAGGGTCGCCGGTAGCCGCTGGAGCCAGGCGGCGCAAGATCGGGCCTTGTGAATGTCATTACGTGAGACCTATGTCCAGCAGTGGACGTCCATAGCTTGAAGCGACGACGACGACGACGAATAACAATTATGTTGTGTAAAATTGTAATGCGCCATCTATTGAAAGCTCATGTTAAAAGCTTACGGGTTCTTTTTTATCTAAGGGGGTGTGTGATCGTGTTAAATGGCGTAGGAATTAACTTTCTTATTTTATGTATTATCTGGTGTAGATCTATTCATTATAAGGATATTCTTAATCTTATAATGAATAGATCTACACCAGATAATACATTAAGATAAAATTTTACATTATGAGAAAAAAATTGAAAGACGATATAAAATTGTAATGAATCCTAAGTGGAATGCGATTTATTTAGACCGCTCTTATATTTAAAGCTATAAAATTAAGTAAATATTTGTTCATTATTACTTCATTTTTTATGTTGCTGACACATTAGCGTTTCACTATGATGATGATACAAAGCGCGCTAATCTGCTAAGAGGCAATTTACTTGTTATGGTTTCTACACAGCATCGTACCTTGCTTCAAAGTACGTTTTTGCTGGTAGAGCGGCAACAAGCCACGGCCGAAGCCTCTCATCAATCCAGGCTTACACAAATTATAAAATGCAAATCGTAAAGTTGCCCTACCGCGGATCGAACCCGGCCCCCCTGTTAGCAAAACGAGTACTCGCACCACTGCGCCAGCGAATCCGTTATTGTACATCATTAAATAATAACAATAAAAAGAGAGACTTAAAGTATGTAAATTAAAGAAGGAATAAAGGCGGTCTTATCGCTTTAAAGCGATTTCTTCCAGACAACGTTAACCTCTGAAAAATATTTCTTTCTTCTGTTTTGTAATTGACGTCCATCCATAAGTATATGTCGCCGTCCTTTCGTAAAAACCTTGAAGTGAATAGAAGAAAACCATTAACAATAACTGCTTCCACACAATTTTATTACGCTAAGCGCCTTTTCTAACCTATATGGCATTGTGGAAACGCTGGTGTAAAAACAAGATTAATCGCCTTTCAACTTACTGGTTTGACTTCGTGCGAATGTTGTATATATGGACAGACGACAGATTTTGGAAATATTTAACGATAAAATATATTTGCCTATATTTTGTCTATTAAAATTAGTAATCATAAAGACATCGCTGTATATAAATAAAGACATCGTCGAACAAGTAAATCACAAAAACCACAATTTTAATTAAAGACTCAATAGAATCCAATTTTTTTTATTGCAGATAAGTCATCGCTTTACTGTTATACCACCTGATAGTAAGTGATGATACAGTTTAAGTTGAAAGCGCGTTAACTTGGTAAGAGGTAATTTACCTCTTGTGGTTTCTACTTAGCATCGCACAGGTAACTAACCAGCTAACTAGTAAAAATTGCCTATCTTGCGGTAAAAAAATATATTCAAATCTTCCAAAATGATGCCGTGTTATTGGTTTATTTAAACCTTTTATTTTTTGTTTAATTTTACAGAAGAGAATTATAACTATTATTCTAGAGTATATCACTGACATGTTGATCTTTAGCTGTGTCTTAATATCGGGTTCTTAATTCTTTTTAAAAATCGAAATTTTGTTCTAACAGGTGGAGTCATCCCCAATATACAATTTGTTCTGAAGAAACTAAGTGTTCCCGGTGGTGTTACCTACGTAGTTCACAATGCCGTGGAAATATGGGATCGAATTTTCAATCTAAACCACCCTTGAATACATCTCTACGAACGCAATTTTTTTTTCAGAGGAGATCATGTCGACATATTCGTGTTTAGTACACAGAAGTGTATAATTACTCTTACTCATATTATTTGCAGTACAGGGAATTGAATTACAGAACGATCACCTCTGATGATCATTTAAAAACCTCGTTAAACGTTACTACCTCTCCCTGTCCACTTTAACGACGACTATATTATGTATTTATTTATTATAATATGTATTTTTGGGTTTGTATATAAAAAAATATGTATAACAATATATAATTTTGAAGTGAAACTTCTAAAGGCACATGTGGATAAAAGTTTTACGGGCGAAAAGCGTGATTAGCGTCACGAAGATGTGGAGCGTTTTTTATGCTAATTCGTTCGAAGGTTAGGTAGTTTAGTAGGTTAGGTAGCCACTCGTTATTTAATAATTTCATATTCTATTTATCATAAAATATAAAATAAATATATTGCATAAATTCTCTTTTCTTAACTTTAAATTAAAAAACAAGATTTAATTAATAATTTTTAATATTGACATAAAACACGTGGCAATTTTCGATAATTTAAATATTCTAATGACAACATATCTTCCTTTTTCCCTCCCTTTAAGTCTCGGAAATATGTAATTTTAGCTTTGTATAACTATAAACAAGACTTAAAATTAGTTTGCCAAAGAAGTTTCACTTCTTACATGTGTACTTTGTACGCACGCACCTTTAATTTTTGTATGTACCTGTTTATGTATTTGTACTATACATTTTAGCCATCACCTTCCCTTTTTCGTATCAAAAAGTAGAACCCTAAAGTTCCTTGGCGTGGTACGTAATGATTAAGTTATTATATATATTTCATGTATTGTGGTATAAAGACTTTTATTTGAATCCACAGATTACAAACACTTGCAATAATGTAGTGCATCTTAGATCCAAATTGTGTACGGACACAGAAATATGCTTCATTCTTTAATATGGCCAAAGAAACTTACTACACGAGGGAGCAAATCTACACAATCATCTACCAGAAGCACTGAAACGGAACAACGATATAAACAAGTTTAAGAAAGATCTCAAGGTGTATATAAGAAATAAGTTTCCATGATGTATTACTTAACTTTCTTTATTTTGTTAATTTATGCTACTATGCACATATTAAGAACATCAATGTATATGCGCCCACTGTATTGTTTTAAAAAAATTGTATCTCATTTTAAGTGAATTTGTAAAATTCTTATGAGAAATAAATTCTTTAACCACAAATATATATTTATATATAAAGTACCTTTTCGAGTGCTGAAAAATAAAGTAGACTTCCTTAAAAATAACAAAACATTGGTTTTCTGTTGCGACAACGCTGTGGAAACTGGACCTAACAAGTATATAGTGGTTTGTATTATTAAAAAAAACAAACGCTTTCAAAAAAATCAGCTGAAAAGGAAAAAGTATCTTTGCATGTAAAAGGTTTTAGAATCTATGATACAAACGAATTCCCTTGACTTAGACATAATTATTTACAGGCGAATCTTTCCAGCAATTTCATGAGTGAATGAAACTTTTGTTACGCACCCTTGGATCCAGCTTAAGCAGCGGAGTGCCATAGTTAATATATATTATAGAGACGGACAAGTGGCAGACAGTATGCAGAGCGCCAAAGAGGATTTATGCTTAGTTCTGCAGTCGGCGCGTTGTCACTGGCAAGCAAGGCTGGAATTACGTTCCGCATTGAAAATTAGAAAAAAGTGACTTATGTTTGAATTACGACTTCTTATGGAAGATTGAATGGCTGTAAAACTGTTACTAAGTAAGGGAAATCTAATAAAGAAGGAAATAAATAATTGTATCGAGACGAGTATGGCTTTGCTTTAACACTTTATTTAAAATGTAAGAGCCCCTAAGACATTGTAGGCTTACAAACAACAGATTCTTAAGTACACGCTGTTAAATGCGACTTACCTAGCCATAAAAATACGGGTCTCGAGCCTTCCTATCCCCTTGGGAAATCTCATAGAGAGTGATAGATATATAGTCCGTGCGCAATTGAACAAAATAAATAGTACAATGATTAAAATAGGGCTTTCCGTTTAACGAAGGTTTATAGATAAAATGATTCTTGTATATATAATATACTATAGTTTGATTATTGTCGGCACATTTTTTAACTTTTAAAATGCAAAAAAGTAGTTATAGTAGCATAACTTCCATATGTATGGTATCACGGACTTTATTATAAACATTAATACATTCTATAATATTGAAGAACATTTTTTTGTTCTATCTTTAATAGTTTTCGCAGCGCACGGGATAACAAATATTTTGTTTCACACGTTGGGTTACATTACTGCATTTTTTGTTAGTAATCCCTATTTTTTTATTATGTAATACAGCCTATGTCGCTCATTGAAAATGCAGCTTTATAATGGTAAATAAAATTTTGAAATCGATACAGTAATTTGTGTGTGAAAACGTAACAAACATATATACATACAATAACACAAATGATATATATAACCAAATCAAACCATATTATCCATACCTCTGTATTAATCCTTGTGCTATTAAACATACAGCATACTTTATTAAATACCGTTTCAATATCTGTAAAATACTTTTTAAATTATTAAAATCGGACATTCCATTCAAAAGATATAACGAATTTAAAATGTCAATCTAAAGAAAATTGTAACGGCCCTTATAACTAGGCCTGCGACTGGCGAGTTAGCTTATATTGTTTTTTTTTCATTACCCCTCTTGAAATCAAGAATTTTGCAATACCTGTAGAGTATTTTTAAATTTGCTAATATCGGACATTTTGCCTAAAAGATATGACAAATTTAAAATTGTATTAAGTCGATTTATATCCGTTGTTGTGACTGCCTCATTGGTCTAGTGGGTAGCATTCGACTACAGACATAAGGTCCTAACGATCGGTCCAATTCAAAAATAAATATTGAGTATTCTATTAAAATTTTCTCAATATTTGCCCGAAGTTGGGAAGTTGGCGGTATGATCACCCCCGCGCCTCGCAGAGCATGTAAAGCCATCGGTCCTGCGCCTGTTCTTTCTCTGGTCGTGTCAGATTCCCGTCACATCGGACTATGAGAGTGAAGGAATAGAGAGTGCACTTTTGTACTATGCCTGCCAATCCACAGTGGAGCAGCGTGGTGGGTCTATGCCCTAAAAACCCTCGCTCCTCGGAGTGAGGAGGCCTGTGCCCAGCAGTGGGACGTTAATGGGCTGTTACTTACTTACTTATATCCGTTGTAAAGTAATATCTGTATAATTATTAGTTTTTGAATGGAAGTGAGTATCTAATAATCTGAAAGGAATCCATTAAAAACGGAGTGAAATAAAACTTATGTCAATGAAAATAAATGTATAGTCCGACTTAGTAGAATTTCCACTGTTACAAGATCAGTATCGACGCGGGTGACACCGCGGGGCATTGCTAGTGAATTAATAAATAAAAAAGTTGAGTATGCTCGAGTCAAATAAAAGTTACTTATGAACCTTTGAACAAATATGTCTCTCAATGTCACATAATTCGCAGCCAGCCTCATAAATCTGGGGTTGTTAAACTCCTGGTTATTATCTCTGTCATACATGGCGGCGATAATAAAAAGATATGAGTTATATAAATATAAATTAGAAAACTTGTAAAGCCGGGAGTGTCCGGAGGGAATATTTTGTAAAGGACGTCTGCCGAGCGTCGCTGTTGTAAACGAATATGAAGTCGCAGTTAATTTATAGCTTTAAAAAACGATGAGCCTCTAGCGTATTTCAGTCTTCAAATATTATAACAGAATGTTCTCATACTAAAAGAATTATATTATTTCGCGTAGTGCGAGTACCAGTAACAGAGGATCTGGTTTCGATTTCCGGCAAATTTAGAGCATTTTCTAATCTGGATTGGTTGAAGCTTCGGATATGTTACCTCCCTATACCTACTGTTACTTCCCCACCAACAAAGACATACCGTCAAGCACAGATTCAAGTAAGATACTGTGGAGAAACCGTGAGAGACTACGTTAGGACGCTTCCATCTTAGACTGTATCATTGCTTACAATCCGGTGAGATCTCTGTCAAGCGCTTATTTGTCAGCAATAAAAAAACTTCGGTTAAAATGTCAAAAACAAATGGAAAAAAGTTCGTGTGTTACACGCGTTAGAAGTTATACTTCTTTGGTGTAACAAGATAATAATCTTTTCAAAAAGTGGTATGCATAAACTTTGTCACGGAACGTTTAAATTATCAGGCATCATCATTGGATAGCATAACTTTTAGCGCGATTATTTAAGGTCTTATTGAAGTACACACTCGATTGCATAATATATAAGCAACAGTTAGTATCTTCGAAATTTTAACCATAAATCCACGCCGTAATTTTTGTTCCTTGTCAAATCGAATACATCCATCATTCCTTCACTCAATGCAAGGCCAAGACCAAAGATTCCAAAATAATAAACGTTAACTAACTTTCATTGGATATAAATAGTTTATAATCTGTTTCCTATAGTTGAGTCTGAAAGTTATAATTTTGATAAGTGTCACAATACATCTAACAAGTAATATAATAAAATAATTAAGGTATTATATAATTATAATATATATAAAAAAAAAATAAGATGTTGACTATAGCTAACTTCAGGGTGTCGGATTTTTGTGACGGTGTGCGCGCGTAACCTAAAAATTTACTCTCACCATTTAATCCTAACGCGCCAAAAAATATAACTTAAAAAAAACAAAAGTATTCCTTTATGGTTTGATTTCTGAACGAGGGGACGGACATCAAACGTTTGTCAGGTAGGAATAGTTTTTCAAGTGAAAGCGAAATTGTTGTTTTTACTATATTCTAAGCATTTTTTTAAATATTTTCTCACCTTTAAAACCAAACATGGACTTCGACAAATAGTACAAAACAGAAATTAGCTAAATCATTCCGGCCGTTCTCGAGTTTTACCGATATTAAAGATCAGTAATTCATACATATGTCGGAGAATAAGAGAGAAAGGAAAGCATAAAGCATAGGAGCGTAGGGTTTTCTGCCGACATTGTCATTAATGGCATCTATAATTTCCATATTGTGGGCGTTCGTGGGTAATGTTGGTGCAATCCAACACTTTATTAATTAACTCGCATTATAATGTTCAATCACCTAATGTTCCTGATATCAATTTACGCAAACTCATTAACGATAATAGCTAGGAACGCGGCGGTTCCAACAGTCGACCACTCCGGCGGAGTGCTACCCGAGAACTACCGAGAGACTCCCCGCTGGACTGCCACTATTGACTCTGTCCCACGCCGATAGATAGATGGCGCCAGCGTTCCAGAAACACCTGCCCTCCGACATATATATAAATTTCGTAGTATTTCTCTTAAAGTAAGAGAAATGTTACCAAATCTATAATGTGAAATGTTCTGTACTTGCGAAATGAACTGCGGTGATACTTTACCTTTTATCATAGTTATATTATGACAATATGTATAAATAAAGTTATTTTTTTCACGTATACTATTAAGTCTTTTAAGAGAGCTTTCAGTAGACGGTGTTCTAAAAGGAATCACAAAATAAACTTTATTAACACATGAATATTTGAAAAAAAATTGTAACATCAGTCATCACCATTTCTTCTACAAGTAATAAAACGTATTTTAATAATAATAACTACATATAGCTAAAGTGCTAAAGGTATTTTAATCCATTAAATATTAAAAAGTAGTAAATAAAAAGTAAAAACTTCACTTCATGGAATTTTAATATTGCTCGGAGGTAATGCGTGTATGCGGAACAAACTTGTTAGTTAGTTTTAATGTAGTAGGAAAAGTTTACCGTTTAATTAAGACGGTAATGCATATCTGATTCAATCTGTGCATTAGATAACATAAAAGTTCTTAATGCTTATGAAACCTTTTAAAGCGTCTGCTGTAATATTGAATAATTAATGAAGGCTCTGTTGGAGTAATAACTCGTTTTCACACAATATATATGTTTTAACTTCATTGTTTTCTGACTGAAATTTTTATAAGAGATTTTGACGATATTTTGATATAACCCTTAGCCTGGCCGGCGGTGTTTTATTGGCTTCCGTAATTTGCCCTTGCTTTTAAACGGAAATAATCGTCGCCTGCCCAGACCCACACGGATCTTTTTGCGACGATTTCCCCCCGGGTCGAACGATGCTAAAGTGGCTCTTGGGACTTAAATGTTCATGAAAGACTCCCAAATGTTATAATTTTTTTGTGTGCTAATAGTTAAACTATACAATATAATCTTTTGTTCATGTTGCGCTAAACTTTGAGATACTGAAAAAAGGTCGTCTTGTATTTATAGGCTCATATCTCAAAAATTAAAACTTACCTTAAGGGTTTTCATTGTTATTCACATCACTTATATTATCAAAAATACAAATAATCACTAACACTATAATATACCACAAAAAATTAACCATCGACACGATATACGCACCGTTATTAACGGTCACTTTGTAACTAATTTATTTTTTGTTTATTCGAATGTATGGTGTTTTCTCTACGCATCATTTGTTACGATCTAGAAGCGAAATAGATAATACACAATATGACTCAATAAGAAAGAGATGTTTATATTTCTGATTGTCCTTGCTGAGACAAAACTATCGTGTCATGTTGACTATTACTTGACATTGGCAATCTAAGGGGTATTAGGGAACATTACATATTGACTAATGATACAACACTTCACTGGTAAGAATTGCTAGTAAATATTAAAGTAAAGCTTCTTTACGCACGCTTGACTCTTCGAGTAAGCTGGTGAATGCGTGAGGAGAGCATTACGAATGGACAGATGTTGTACTTCGACTGCCTTGCAGGCGAAATTAGGAAATTCCATTTTCTAATTTACCTGAGTCTGGACTGGAGGCTTCAGCCGTGACTAGTTCCCATTCTACCAGCAAGGGCGTACCACCAAACAAGAGATTTGTGTTTCGGTACGATGCTATATAGAAACGATAAGACTTAAATTACCTCTGTCATTTTAGTCTGTATCATCACTTGCCACCAGGTGTGATCACAGTCAAACGTTAACTTGTTAACAATAAAAAAAACTTTTGGCGTGTGGTTTATCAGACACGTGTATTTAATTGTGGAAAATTTAATAACATAGCATAAAAGTCTTTATTAAATACAGTACAAAAAAAAATTCATTTTTCTTTGAATTCTTTCAATAAAATTCCTAACATTCTGTTTGTTAGTAAGTAATGAAAATTTCGTATTGTATTATTTCGTCTCGACCATTCCCTGCAGATTGTGAGGGCAATTTATGTTAAGCAAACTGTGTAACAAACGCTCCACCGTCCGTGACTAGCGGGTAATGGCGTAGCTCACACACAGTTGCACTTTATGCTACATTTAAAAGCATATGTGTCAATTAAGCAACGAATGTTTAAATGCCTGCTTATAATGTACATGCTTTGGAAGAATAGTGACACAATTGCAAAAAGCTAATCTTACTAGTAAACAGTTTATAACAGACAATATTTTGGCACAAACTTGTAATTACCATTATGGATTCTTTCTCTTTAGGAAATTGAAATTTTGGACTGTGTGACTATTTATCCAAAGCAGCGATATGTTATACAATAATTTTAAAGGTGTTGAGGACATATATATGTAGCTGACGATGTAAGGAGGGTCGCCGTTAGCCGCTGGAGCAAGGCAGTATATATAGGCAAGATAGGGCCTTGTGGGCATCATTTCGAGAAATCAATGTCCAACAGTTGACGCCCATCGGTTGAAGCGATATGTATGTAAGTATGATATAGGTTAATTTATTTTATATACACTTTAAAGGAGGAGGAGAAGAAGGACTGCCTAATTGATCTAGCATGTTCTACTACAGACATGAGGTCCTGATTTCGAGACCCGGGGGTATTGAGTTTTCTATTAAAATTTTCTCAATATTTGTCCGAAGTTGGAAAGTTGGCGGTGTACTCCACCCCCGTGCCTCGGAGAGCACGTGAAGCCGTCGGTCCTGCGCCTGATCTCTCTCTAGTCGTGTCGGATAGCCAATCCCCAGTGGAGCAGCGAGACGGGTCAGTGCTCTAAAATACCTCTCAAACGAGTGAGGAGGCCTGTGCCCAACAGTGGGGCGTGAATGGGCTGCTACTTACCTTACTTAAGGTAAGAAAAATATATAATTTATCATCATATATGAACATGTTAAAAACTGCACGTTAAATCTCGAGGATTCTAGTTTTTGAAACTACACACCAATTAAATAAAAACAAAAATTGTAAGAGGTCAGTTATTATTTGTTTATTTGTACCTCTTAACGGTCTCGTAAACTTATTATTGAAATACAATATCCGAAATTTGCTATACGGGTATTGAAGCCGGAAACTTTGCTAGTGAAGTAAGCACTCACAACATTATGTCAGGGAAGTTGTAAAGTATCCATACTGTAAATAGATACATAATAAATATCATAGAAAAGATACGGCGTAAAGCTTGTTTGATTATTGTTTTCAGTATCCGAAGCAATTGAAGTTTACCATACTAATTATAATTTACTGCGAAACTTTTCGGGTTCGCTGAAGATGGATGGAGTTCGCGCGGACGAAATACTTAATGTAAATATAAAAATTAACAGTCTTAACACAAAATTTAAATAAGCTCAAAGCAAATCTTTACGGGAAATTTAAGTTTCAATCTTTTTAATCCAAATTAAAGTATTATCCTTAGATGTACAATCATGAAACAAAAGGAGTCTATATGATTTATTATTATAATTCTTCTGTAGTGTGTATATGACTGAAGTTCAAAACGGCTCTAAGAGAATTAACATAACAATGCACTTATCTGGGAAGCACCTGATTCCTCTCAGGATCGTGTCGGATTGCCGTCACATCGGACTATGAGAGTGATCGAATATTGAGTGTACTTGTGTACTACCTTGCCTGCAAGACCGCAGTGGAGCTTCGCGGTGAGTCTATTTCCTAAAAACCCTTCTATGAGTGTGGAGGCCTGTGCCCAGCAGTAGGACGTCAATAGGCTGCTACTAACTTATCTTACCTTAATACAGTGAACTAGACAAACTCGCATTTTCCACATCTACCTACAATGATAAAGAGGCACATTCTCTCCATCATTAAAAGTTGGCAGACAGTTTTTCGAACTTCTTCCTGTCTATAGCTAACCGAAACAGTCCACTGGAAAATTTTATGCCACTCCACCCCCTTATATTACGTAGCCATGACTTCGTTCTTCGCTCCACGTCTCTTTTTCCGGCAATTTGTTGCATCATTACGATTTGAAGTAGGCGGTACCTATCATACCTTAGGTACGAGATTCTACGCCGCTTGATGGTTTTGTCCAACTTAGTTTTTCGTCCTATTCGAGAAAGAATCTAAGTGTTAGACACCACTGCCGTTCAGCTTATTCGAGGCACTCTCCTATGAGACCACATCTCAAAGGCATCTTTTATCTAGATTTTCCACTGTGGTCCATGCTTCACAACCATACAAAACAATTAGCGAAATGTAGAATTGTAGGAGCCTAATTCGAAGTTTCAGACAAAGTTGATGACCACATAGAACGTTCTATTTCAATACGAACACGGATCTAGATAATGTAGACAATACCATTTCCAAATTTTTCACTGCCACGAATCTTCCGAAACTTCCACTGGCAAAGGGAATATTCACATTGCAATTGGAGACTTTACCATCTCAAAATTTAAATTAGACTTTAAAAGATCGTAGATGCCTAATTTAATTATCCAAAATGGATATTATTAGCATTTCGTCGACTCTTTAGAATTTGTGAAATGTTATTTTATAATTAAAATACGAAAGTACGAAATTAGTAATAACGAATAATTACAGAGGAGTACGAAATTTCCTACACTTGTCCTTTATATAAAGCAACATGTTTTTCTTTAATTATATATATAAAAAATACATAAAAAATAAGTAAATCAATAAAAATACAGTACACACACTACCAGGGATGTGACACACACACACACACGCGCCTATACATTTTATTCTTCTGTCAATCGCTGACAATTAAGTCCAACGTCATAAAAAGTTTATTTTGTCAAAAGAATTAAGAAAGAAGAGAGAAAGAGAGAGAAAACACTTTATTGCACACAAGATAAAAATAAAAAGACATATAACCTAAGATACTTATCAGTATAATATAGCGTGCAAAAGTTAAGAAGGTTGATACCGACTCCAAATATAAGAATACGAAGAAATCTAAAAAATAATACGCAATTATTTTTTTACTTTTTAGAACATATTAATATTTGTAACAGTTTGTTTTGAAGGCGATCCTTTTTTTGTTAAAATATTTATTTGATGATTTTTAGTGAATCTGAAGTACACTAACAAATTTGTCTGAACATGGGTACAACGTGTTACTCAAATGAGACCGCAACGTTTAAATAAATCAATTTGCAAAGTGCAATTTACCTTGAAATCGCCGCACCCGAGATCGAATCCGCAACCTTATACGTTACAGGTCAATTATTTTGCCACCCTGCTATCAGCAGCCTTTTATAAGATAATCGAGCGCAACACTAATACGTAAAAGTTTCCTTTTCCACCCCCCCTACCCCCCGACTCTGTTACCACTGCTTCACACGTAATACACCTTATAATATTGAAATGCAGCAACAAACGTAAGGTTATTGCCATTTGATTATAGATAGTTATATATTTTTCCATACACCGCACCCTTACTATAAGCCGCTAAGGAGTTCCATTGATCTTCATATTTAACTACGACAATTACCTGACCATACCGATGTTACGGTAGGTGACTCAAATATCCGGATAGCCTATAAAAGATTCTGCCGAGTATCGTTAATTTGTTCCCAAGAATTGAAGAGTTCCGTCACTTTGTCATGGAATCCATCATCAGAAACTAACTAAACTATCATAAAACAACCCTTGAAGTATATACTTTCCAATAAAAAAAGAATCATCGAAATCGGTTGGCGTGTTCTTGAGTTATTCGTCCATTTGTCGCGCAAATGCTTAATGCAAATTTAATACTTATCCGGTTTTGTTATGGATGTCATCAACAGAACTGTATTTAAAAAGAAATGGACCCTATGACGAGCACCACCTTTCATTTTCAAAAAAAATATCAAGATCGCTCTACCCAGTCGGAAGATATGAGGTAACAACATTAAAAAAAATACAGACGAATTGATTACCTCCTCCTTTTTTTGAAGTTGGTTAAGAAGATCTTTTACATTCCAGAGTTCTGTAGAGACCTTATTAAAAATATCGCTTTCTTGCTAAGTTTTCACGTTTTTGAACTATATTATAGCTGATATCATAGTTCATTTCAGTTACAGACGATCTAATCTGCATCGAATGATAAAAATAACCTAAATATGTATATTGAAATCGTCGCTTTTGCAGTTATGGACGGGAATATTAAAATTCAATCTCGGACGACGTAATCCTCAATATCTGGTTTTGGCGTCAAATCGTATTTAAATATCGTTCGGAAATATAAAATTTTAAAATGATATATTTTTGAATTGTAACATTTTTCAAATCACAATCTTTACCTGCTTAATTTCATTAGATATTTGCAAGTTTTATAATTACACATTATAAAACAAAGTCCTCCGTCTCGTCTGTCTGTCTTCACGATAAACTCAAAAAGAACGGAAAAGATTTTCATCATTACTTATTAATTTATTTTTATATATTTAATTTAAGTTTCTGGCGATGTTTTGCCTTATTATTTATTTTAGTCTGCTTCTTAACCTAATAAGGTTGTCTGGAAAAGATTGCTTATAGCAATAAGACCGCCTTAGCACGCTATAATTATGGTAATAAGTATCTTAGTTTATAGGTCTTTTTATTCTGTGTGCAATAAAGCGTTTTTTATATTTTTTTATATAATCGAAGTTACCTGTGAACTCTAGGAGATATTGTAAAATATACAGGATTATTCACTTTTATAAATAAAAGAATGGCAGTATCTGTCTTTTACGGAGAAGTCATTATATTCTATTTATGTTCTAAATTTTAATGTACTTTATGCATATTATATCTATACTCAAAAACTTCCGATAGTATTTGTGTTCAAATTATGTTACCTTTGAAGCTAACCCTTAGGGGTAGACGTCGATCATGGGCCGCCCGTCTGCGCCCCGGTTTCCTCCTATGCATCTACCTCTTTGAGGCATTCCGCCGCCTCCTTCTGCGACATCACATTGTCACAGAAGAAGACCATCGCCTCCCAACAGACTTCCTTACCTACCATACCGTTAATCACAGCGGGAAGAGAAAGGTCGTTTCCGACTACTGCCTCGGGTGCAGCCCACCGCAGACACGCAGCGAGTGCCTATTCGGCAGTGTCCTCCAGCGCGCCACACTCGTAACATTCCTCCATCAGTTCTCTCCTTGCCACTCGACACATGTACCTACCGAAGCAACTGTGCCCCGAGAGGACCTGTGTGAGATGGAAAGACACCACCCCAGGGGATCTTTTCACCCATAGTTGGAGGACAGGGCGAACCGCCACAATTGTGCGGTGTCCGGCGACAGGCTCCCTCTTAGTATTCTTCCACCTGACGATACGAGAAGGTCGCGCCATTGATATTAACCTATTCTCGGTCGCCGGTGGAAGTTCTTCTCCCCACATGGCATGTTGCTTTTACTCGTGTGAAACCAGGTTGAGTAGGTAGTATAGGTATAAAACAAAAGTTTTTTCAAACTCAATTTTTTGGCTTTTATCGTAACACAAATTTACTTAAAATATATTATTATTACGTGAGCTGTATTCATAATAATAATAGTTACTTATAGGTATTTACCTTGTACCCTACCTTTCTCTCTTCGTCTGTATTAATGTTTACCGTAAAGTAAAGCTCATTGGATTAATTCGGTATTAATGTTCTTGGGATTAAGCCTTCAAAGAGAATTGTTAATGTGGAAAATGGGATTCTCAGTTCGCTGTTCTCAATATATATTCAGATAAACAATAGAATAGGGCAATTTTGAAGTTTATATACCTCTGTACTCCAATATTAATGAACCATTATTACATATTACATATGTATATATTATATTGAAAGCCTTAATAATTGAGTATTGTTGAATTGAGCTTTTTTTATTGAAGTGAACCATTTTTGTTTGCGCTGTGCACTTCAGGTCATTGGTATTGAATGAGATTGAGACGTCACGTCCGTTTGAGTAAAGTCGGCTGTTGACAACTATAGGAGAGAGTGAACTGCTATATGCAGACGGCCTCGCTGGCGCAATGGTGCGAGTATTCGCCTTGCTAGAGGTGGTCCTCGGGTCGATCCCCGACAGAATGAATTTATGAAATTGTATTTTTTTATTTGTCTGAGTCGGGACTGGTGGGAGGCTTCGGCCGTGGCTAGTTACCACCCTACCAGCAATGATGTACCGCCAAACAAAGAAATTTGTGTTCCGGTACGATGCTGTGTAGAAACCATAAGGGGTATATTGCCTCTTACCAGATTAGCACGCTTCCATCTCAGACTGTATTATCACTACCATCAGGTGAGATCACAGTCAAGTGCTAAAAACTGTCAGCAAAAAAAAAATCATCATTTAATTTAAACAATACTAACAAAACATTATTGACAATAACTTAACACCATAGGGAAAGTGTGATCTAGTGGTTGGAATTTAATCTATATACGCTCGTATAATGATTCATGATTTGTTGAATGTATAGCAGAATAACTATTAAAAATTTTTATTACTATTTCACATATGTGACTATTTTATTAAATATATAAATAAATATATTGCTATTCTTTAGTCTCGCTTAATTTCGAGAACAGCTTGAATGATTCGTCTAATTTTCATATTGAATTATTTGTGGAAGTCCAGGGAAGGATTAAATGGTGAGTAAATATGGAAAAAAATGCTTGGAATGTAGTAAAACCAACAATTCCGCTTTTCCATAGAAATTATTCCTATCTGTTTTACATATTATGCTTTTCTTATTTTTTCCATTTGTTTTTGACACTGACAACCAATAAGACTGGTCTGCAAAAAAAAAATTGTTTTCATGCATGAATTCTTCATATTTTGTGCTCGAAACACGGAATCTGACATACAATTAAGTACCACACGTAGATTTCCAATATATTATTTATTTAATTAACAAATAATATTATTAAAACATCAATTATTATAACAAAACGAATAAATATTACAGTCTAAGTTTTACATTGAAAAATCCTAAATTATAGTCTCAGAATAAACAAATTATATCGGTCAGCTATCTCATTATATGGTGGGAAAATTTGTTATTTTGTAATTTCTTTCCTTATCATTGTTTCTCGACGAATTGACCAACAGAAATCAGTGAGCTTTGCTGCTGACCATTTCCCATTGTAGCGTTTTCCAATCTGCATTATATCCTGATGAAACGTTTCACTATGCTCATCTGATATGGCTGCAAGATTTTCAGGAAAGAAATCTAAATGGAAGTCCAAAAAATGAATCTTGGGTGACATATTGCGTCCTAAAGTTTTATAAGCAGAAAGAAGCTCTCGAATGATTTGTCGGTAGTTCTCACTTTTTGTATCCCCAAGAAAATTATGACAAACTTCCACAAAAGCCCCCAAGCTCTTTTTTCTGCTTTGCTCAATGCTTCGAATCAAAAGCTTCATCTTTCATTAGCTCAAGTATCTGCGGACCTACAAAAATTCCTTCCTTCAATTTTGCGTCGCCGATTCGAGGAAATTTTGTTTTTATATATTGAAAACCTGCACCATCTTTATTCATAGCTTTCACAAAGTTTTTCATGAGTCCCAACTTTATGAAGTGGTGGCAGAAAAATTTTCTCACTTGGCATTAAAGGTTTCTGAGACGCATTTTTAAATAATATAATATATATAATAATAAAGTTAAATCTTTTCTTAGTGGCCAAGTTTTTATTTTGTAATGTTTTTCTCTTGCGCGACTGTCCATCTTATAAAGAAAAGAAAATCATTGAAAAAAACCTAGTGAAAAAATCATAGAAAAAATGGAAAAAATCGGCCAACAGGGATAGATTCAGAACTTTTTCGGAGACAGGGAAGAGATTCCTTTAAAAAACTTTTATTTAATTTTTTAAAAGGATTTCATTGCAGACCAGTGTAATTTCTGATCGAAACTATAATATTTAAGGACGGAGTAGCGTTTAATACATTACGTTTTTTTTTTATTTCAGTTAATTTTTAACAACATTTCTTACTTATGTTCAGCAATTATCATTCAGCTTTTTTATTTATTCATACTGACGAGGTACGAAATTTGCGGGGCAGCTAATATCGACTAAAAATAGTTGTACTTAGTATTATTAATTTCCTAATCATCTCAATTCAACGATTTTACTAGTAACAGCTTTCCAATCTTGTTTCAGTCTAATATATCTTCATTGCTGACAGGTTTGAACTTGACTTTAATCTCAATTGATAGAAAGTGATAATACAGTCTTAGGTGTAAGGGCGCTAATCTGGTAAGAGGTAATTTATCCTTATGGTTTCTATGCAGCGTTGTGTCGAAATGCAATTTTTTAAATTTTCAGGCTAATTCTCATACATATAGATTATGAAATTATAGTTGTTCACGAAACGCTAAGAGATTAGTTTATTCTAGCAAAGCAAAGTTACGTAAACATCAAAACTTTCACATTTGTCGAGTTAAGCGCATGAAAATAAACATGATTACTTGTATATAAAAAGCTGTTCAATAATAAATTATAAACAAGAAGAAAAAGGAAAATATCCTGTTTAGTAATGAAATAAATTTATTGGATATTATTGCCAATAAATCCCCGTTCGAAATCATATTTCAATTATAGATTGTAGAAGTGAAATGAAGAAGTAAAAGTTTAAATACTTCTAACTTAAAGTGTGTAATTGAAGTAATAAATTTAAACGGTGAAAATGTTTTATTGAGATTTTAATATAAGAATTCTTTATCGTTATTCATAAAGAGTATTGATGGTTTGTTTTCAGGTGTTTTGTTTCATAATTAGTAAGCTTTTTCATTACTTGTTAATCAACTTTTATGCTAAAACATTCGCAATCCCTTTGTATAATTACATAAAATACGGCAACATTTATTTGATATAAATATGCTTCAACCCGTGCCCGTAGCCAACTGTACGAATTGTTTGGCCCGCCAGCTGCTGTTCTTCCGCTTTTTAAATCTCTGATATTCTTTAACATATCCATTAAAGTTAAATGTTTTTCAATAAGGTTTGGTTATTATGGGTTATCCTTTAGAGCTAAACATCATCATGGTCTTTCTAATTAATCTCTATATGATATACAATGCCGTAGCAGATTGATTTTATCAATCTCTTGAGATTTAGCCATGTTTTGTTATTTAAACGCACAAAAATATGTCTGCTACAATTTTTTGAACTTCTCTTTACTGTAATACGTATATAGGTAAGGTAAGTAGCAGCCCATTAACGTCCCACTGCTGGGCACAGGCCTCCTCACTCATATGAGAGAGGGTTTTTAGAGCATACACCCACCACGCTGTTTTACTGCGGATTGGCAGGAATAGTACACAAGTGCACTCTCTATTCCTTCACTGTCATAGTCTGCCGTGACGGCAATCCGACGCGAGCGGAGAAAGATCAGGAGCAGGACCGACGGTTTAACGTGCAATCCAAGGCACGGGGGTGGATTACACCGCCAAATTTTTCCCAACTTCGGGCAAATATTGAGAAAATCTTAATAGAAAAAAATTTGCGAATTGGCCCGACTCAGGACTCGAACCCAGAACCTCATGTCTGTAGTCGAACATGCTAACCACTAGACCAATGAGGCAGTCTAATAGGTAATACGTATGTATTATACATATATACATTCTACGTAAGTCAACTTTTCTACTGATGAAAAATGCATTAAAATCCTTTGAATAGTGTAAAGATCTAAGCGAAAAAACAGCGGAAGCGAGGTCTTTTTTACTATGTAAAGATAACAAGGCAAACACATATTGTTTTAAGAATATTAGCAATAATACGTAAACATGATTCCTAAAAATGATAATTCTAGTCAATAAATGCCGAAGTTGTTTTTCTATCCTGATAAACATTTTTGGATTGGAAGGTTACTATGTGTTTGCTTTCCAGCGTCTATATCATATTTATATAAATATTTAATACTTGTATACTTAATTAAAACGTGGAATATATTCTAACTGAATTAATTACGTACATTTCGCAGATAAATTGTTTGCTACGAACATGCTACATTAAGCGTAGCACTTCGTAGCTCCTAATTCTATTTGTATTAAATGTAAGAGCTTACTATATTGCGGTTAGAGGAACAAAATATATCTTAAAAGCTAGCGCTCGTGATTTTGCCTTTGTTGGGGAGGGATTCAGGTTCAGACGAATCCCTCCGGGTTCAGTGGACTGTATTGGATCAGGTGCTTTGATCTTGCGGGTTCGGTGTTCAGTTCTTGAGTGCTTCAGTCTTCAGGTCTTGCAGTTTCGGATATTCAGTTCTTCGTTGCTTGAGGGTTCGGGTCTTCGGTTCTTCAGGGTTCAGATCTTAAGAGCTTCAGTCTTCAGTTCTTCGTGGCTTGGGTCTTCAAGGTTCGGTCGTCCGTGTTCGTGCTTGGGTCGTTCAGTTCTTGCTGGTTCGGATATTCAGTTGTTCGTGGTTCAGTTCGTAGAGTTCTGGTTCGATGGTCACAAGTCGCGCTTAGTACTGAGATCTACTCCGCTCGGGAGTCTAAGGCGAAATGTGTCCGATCGGACCATGGGAATGTCCTTTTATACAAATCTCTCAGCCGGTACGCACACACGCTCGTACCGAACGAGAGATAGGGCGAGCGCAGGTGCTGAGGTATGTGCGGAGGGGGTATCGCCGGCGGTTGACCAATCAGAATCAGTCGCCGCCGGCGACGCGCTAGGCTCGCAGCTCCCGTCCGCAACAGCCTTCATAAAATTAGTCGTCAGAAGCCTTAGGTACGTACCAATACTAAAAAAAACGCAAGTTTTCACACTGGCTGAAAATATCAGCAGTTAGTATATATAGCACTTAACAAATATTGTAAATGCAAAAGTAACTCTATCTGTCTGTCGCGCTTTTACACCAAAACCATTGAACCGATTTAAATATAATGTGTATATAAATAGTATCGGGCCTCAGAAATGACATACTCGTAGAGTACCTTTAATTCCCCCGTGGGAGATACGAGCGAAAGCTTTAGCGGTGGAGTATCAGAACAGAACGGCTGCAAGGGCGGATATCGACGAGGTCCGAAGGTTCAGAGCCCTGGCCAACCAGGCTCTGGTCCAAAAATGGAGCAACAATCTCGGATCTCCAGTAGCGACCCGGGACTCGAACCCAGGACCTCATGTCTGTAGTCGAACGTGCTAACCACTAGACCAATGAGGCAGTCGACAGCTATATATTATGCCACAAATCGCACCCTTACTGTAAGCCGTTGAGGAGTTCCATTGATCTTCATAGTTGACTACGACAATCAATAGACCATACCGACGTTAAGGTAGGTGACTCAAATATCCGGAGAGCTTATAAAAGATTCTGCCGAGTATTAATTTTAAGTTAATTTGCTCCTATGAATTGAAGAGTTCCGTTACTTTGTCCGGAATCCCATGATCAAAACCTAACCAAACTACCTAACCAAACTACCATCAAATAATCCTAAAAGTATATTCTTTCCAATAAAAAAAGAATCATCGAAATCGGTTGGCGTGATCTTGAGTTATTCGTCCATTTGTAGCGCACATGCTTAATGCAAATTTAACAATTATCCAGGTTTCTCATGGATGCCATAATCAGAATTGGGTTAAAAAATGGGACCCTACCACAAGCACGCAAGCAAGCAAGTACGTGCACATAAAAATTATGTGCACATACTAAAAGTATTAACATTTAAAATGTAAAAAAGTAGTTTTAGTGGCATAAAAAATCTGTGCTGCGCCTGATCTCTCTCCGGTCGTGTCAAATTGCCGTCACGGACTATAAGAGTGAAGGAATAGAGAGTACACTTATTTACTATGGTCTATGCCTGCCAATCTGAGGTGGAGCAGCGTGGTGGGTCTATGCTCTAAGCACCCTCTCTCATATGAGCGAGGAGGCCTGTGCCCAGCAGTGGGACGTAAATGGGCTGTTACTTACCTTATCTTTTACCAAAAAATTCTATATTATAACTTGTTGAAACGCTGTTAGATTAACAATAAATAAATAACTCCTGTAGTTGGACATATGATATCTTGGACTTTTCTGTTGATATTAATATGACAGATTTTTGGTGAATACATTTTGGCTTACATTAATGCTTATACGAAAATTCGAATATATGAAAATGGAATAAACGAAGTATGCAAAAGGGATTTGGAGACATGCCAGAGGCACTTGTAATTGGGATTAAACGAGAAAATGCCAGAGCATACGTTGAACCTGTAAAACTTATTATACCCAGGTTTCAGTACACTTTTTTATTGCCACTATAAGGATTACTAAAAGAAAGTATATCAATAGCATAAATGAACTATGAAGAATCTCAGAAATAACAGAATGGTATCCACTGGACAGCAAAAGGAAAACAGGCGGAGAGGCTAAGAGATGGGAAGATGCCATCAGAAAAATAGGAGGCCCAACATGGTATCGAACAGCAAGGAATAGAACAGAATGGAGAGTATTAGAGAAGGTCTTGGTCGGAAGACAAGTTGCTGACTAATTATATATATACATTTAGTAAATATGTAGTGTTTTAACTTTAGAAAAATAGTTAATAGATAACTTGAATAGGTATAGGCACAATATTGTAAATGTAAGCTAAGGTCAACAATAAAGGCCTTTTATTTATTTATTTTATTATAAGGATAACTTCGACGATCTTAAAATTAATAAAATAAATGATAATAACATTGTAATGGTGATGATAAATAAAAAAGTGATACCCGACTGAGTTTGTTGTGATCTCTTCTCAAAACAGGGCGCGGAATAAACCTTGTATTTTAGGTTCTAAAACGTTGTTTAATATCATCGCACATTAGAAATAAAATTTGGAAAAAACTTGACGATTTAAAGATAAAAAACTGTTTAGAAGTACGTTACCATCCAAGACTGTATCATCACAAAATATCCAATGAGATCACAATCAATTAAGCAAAAAAAATCTTTTTTAAAATTAGTATTGTATTTCCATTTATTTTAGAATTAGGCGTATTATTAAAGGTCAAAGGTCAAAGGTCGCCTTTAAGCAAAAAGTTTCAGATTTCAGGATAGCTTATACTCGTATATAAAGCTTTTACTTTTTACATGAAAAATAAAATATGAACGATATTGATCTCGCAAAGCAATTTTCTAGAGCTCACTGAAGAAAGAGAGCTTAAATAATTAATATAGCTCAGAGCTTCCTAAATCGTTATCTTTGATCGTGCAAAATGTTTGATCTTGCCTTATATTAATATATAATGAAGTCTGAATTTGGGGATATTAAGTTTGTTTTTCTGCTAAAAAAAAATGCACAGAGTAACTTTGTTATCTGTAACCACGTCATAATTAGATTATGTTTTTAGTTTTCTTAATTTTAATTTCGAGTAATGTTTTACAATGTTTTACCAATACCTTTTTACTTAATAAAATTAAGGTAAGTAGCAGCCTATTAACATTCCCCTGCTGGGCACAGGCCTCCTCACTCAGAGGAGAGAGGGTTTTAGAGCTTAGACCCAACATGCTGGTCCACTGCGTATTGGCAGGCATTTATTTTGTTTCTGTTAAGTTTTTAAATCTCGTAAATGACTATTAAATATGCTTTTGTATTATTTGAACTAGACCTATTAGTAGATTTATAATTCATTAATAAATATGTATTTTGAAATGTTAACAACGATATTCAACAACCCTAACTTGGAAGATGTAAAAGTAAGTAAGTAGCAGCCCATTAACCTCCCACTGCTGGGTACAGGCCTCTTCATTCCGAGGAGCGACGGTTTAAAGAGCATAGACCCACCACGCTGTTTCAATGCGGATTGGCGGGCATAGTACACAAGTGCACTCTCTATTCCTTCACTCTCATATTCCGATGTGACCGGAATTCGACACGACTGGAGAGAGATCAGGCGCTACTGCCACATTGGTCTTGTGGTTAGCATGTTCGACTACAGATATGAGGTCCTGGGTTCGAGGCTCGGGTCGGGCCAATTCAAAAATCAATATTGAGTGTTTTATTAAGATTTTCTCAATAATTGCCCGAAATTGGGAAATTGGCTGTGTGATCCACTCCCGTGCCTCGGAGAGCACGTTAAGCCGTCGGTCCTGCGCCTGGAAAATGAATTGTCAGGCAATTTCGTAGCCGTTATTTCATTTATATTGTGTAGTATAATTAGTGAATTCCAGCCCGAGTAAGTATTTTATATCGATATAAAATACTACAAGCTCATGGAAAAATTAACAAGTGAAATGAGCCAACGTGAAAAACGCTTAGAAGGCTGTTACTATATCAAAAACTAACTTTGACTGCTAGGACGTCATTTCTTAACAGTCCAGGTGAGTACACGACTAAATAATGATTTTTTTATCCTAAAATTTTTATTTGTTACCATTTATAATGTACGGCTTTAAGGTACATCGTTAATATTTAATAACATTATATAAAAAAAAAGTTGCCGTACATAAATGTATGATCTTACTCGGTAAATCCTGAAATGTAGATAATTGCTGTACGCGTATTTCCTGCGAGAGGTAAATACGAATGTTATAAATTATTTTCAGTATGTACCTCTTATATATATATGGTAAATTACAACAGGTTTCCGCTTGAGCTCAATCACGCCTGATGGAAAGCTATGATGAGATCACCATTATCTTGAAAGTATTTGGATTGTAGGATTAGGGAAACCCAAAACAAGGCAGAGTCTTCCACGGATTATGGAATTTGAATTATTTGTGATAATCGTTATCTATTTATCTTAAATTCAGTCTCAACTTTTTCCAATTTGACGGCCTCGCTGGCGCAGTGGTGCGAGTACTCGCCGTGCTAGCAGAGGCCCCGGGTACGATCCACGATAGGGCAAATTTAGAAAATATAATTTTCTAATTTGTCTGAGTCTGGTCTGGGGAGGCTTCGGCCGCGGCTAGTTACCAGCCTACCAGCTAAGATGTACCGCGAAAATAAAGAAATTTGTGTTCCGGTACGATGCTTTGTAAAAACCGTAACGGGTATATCGCTTCTTACCCAGATTAGCGTGCTTCCATCTTAGACTGTATCATCACTTACTATCAGGTGAAATCACAGTCAAGCGCAAAAACTGTCAGCAATAAAAAAATATCTAGATTGGTAAGAGGTTTTGGCCGTCACTATTTACCATCCTACTAGAAAAGACACCATCCTACTGAAACATGATTTGCGCAGGAGATATGATGATGCAAGGGTATGTTGGTCTGCAACTTACGTAGGTACTTAGATAATAATTATAAGTTAAATTCTCTCTTGTAATTACCGATTTCTGTTTATCTCATAACAATAGTTAATTTTATTTAATTTCTCTTATAATTAGCTATAGTCGGAGTGGGTACTGGTTCCTGAAACACAGTTAGTAGTCCAGGAGCCAGTCACTCACGTTATTTAAGAGCCAACTGTAAGCAATTGTAAACTTATAATAATAATAATAAATTTTCATTTCATTTCATTTCAAACTCTCATTGTCTAATGGCGCAGCCATGATAGATACATAATTTCTATTAAGAATTTCCCAGTATTTGCTCGAAGCTGTGTGCCCGTGTCTCGGAGAGCATGTAAAGCCGTCGGTCCTGCGTCTCATCTCTCTCCGGTCGTATCGGATTGTTGTCCCATTAGATTATGAGAGTGGAGAAATAGAAATTGTACTTGTTTTATCCGCAATAGAGCAGAAACCCTGTGAAAACTATACGACTAGAGATAGTAGCTATACCAAGGACTTTTAGTGTTTTATCGTTACTTCATTCATGAAAAAAACAAATACGGAAAACATGAATAATTAAATTAATCCCGAAACAGTTCACGTTGTTCCATTTTAAATTCAATATATGAACGCGAATAAACACTGTCACCTATTTAACGTGAAAGCATTGGCTGCTCGATTTTATAATGGAAATGTCGGGCTCATTTTGCTGTTTATCAACCCAATATTTCGCGCGTAACATAATATTGACGGTGATGGAAATTTATTAACTGTAATTAATGTGGGGATGGTGAATTTTATCTTTTTAAAAGATATTTTACAAGGGCTTTTATTAAAAATATAATATAGCTGTTGAGTACGCTATGATGATTAAATTTTTTTGACATCTTTATATTCGGTGAATAATAAGGATATATTAAAAAGTATATCAATATATCACGAGTATAACAAAATATCTCCTATAGGAGCAGCCAAGTATCTCAATGAGGCAGCAAGTAAGAGGGCTGGAAGGCAGTGGCCTCCTTTTGTGAATCTTCAATATCACTGAATCAATTTCCCCCTCCATGAACCATAGAAGTGAGGCGGCTACATTCTGAGTAGATTGCTCAGGTGAACCACTGCTTCTCTACCCGAGAACATCGTTGGTTCCGCTGGATTTTAAAAGTTATTTTAACTTGTCAGTGAGTCCCACATTCCCGATCCGAGTTGCGTAAAACTTAAAAGCACATACTCCTTTTTAATAAACAACTTTCATATATTCCTTACAACAGAAATAAAATACTCGTTAAGTTTATTTAAGCTCTGTTTTAAGACATATTAAGTATATATTATTAATAGTGTATGTTATACATGCCAACAATGTTTTTTTCGTTTTCCAAGCATAAAAGAATCCAATTTATAATTATAAACGTTATTTTACGGGCTGACAATTCAATTTGATAATTACAAATTCTTTCACATACCCTCGATTTTGTTGCGCGTTTAACTTGGAATTTTTCTAACAAGGGTTGCAAATTACGTATTCACAATTAATACCCGAAAAGGTTTAAAAGCTTTTGCTTTAGTTGAAATATTAAGTCTTAACCTTTGTTGCCTTTATTTTAACATTAGAAACAAAATTAAAAGATAATTATGTATGTTTTAATGAGCAGCGTATTATGAATGG